>CM068963.1:119137020-119153633 GCA_035128595.1 Eptatretus atami
GTGGGCAAGATTCATTTTTCATTGATAAAGCCTATGGAAAACGCACGAATAACGCAAGCCCACCGTACGCCACGTACGGTCGACGCGGAACACATCTACGTCATGGCTACGGCTTGTCGAATTGCTGGCCAACTAGAAATGAAAAAAAGTTATAACTCCGCGCTTTAATTCCACGGAGACCCCTACGGCCTGTAAAAGATAGCCATACGGCGTAGGGCCACCCTGAGGCCACCTCAGAAACTCTGCGGCCGCCGCACGTTTCTGTCAATTCAGGGGGGTACAGCCGCCGTATCCTCGCCGTAGAGCAAATGTGACTCATGCTTAACTAAACTGTCCATCGGGCAGTATACTTTAAAATGAAATATGGCGAAACTCATGGTACAAACGAAGCTTTCTTCAGACACAACAAATCAGGTGGAAGACAAGCATTTCTGTTCCTTCGAGGAGTATTGCTTCATCAACTGAAACAAGAATGCTGCTAAAGCAAGTAAGCAGTGACTAAATATTCAGATTAAGCTTGGACATATATCATTGTGCTATCCACAAAGATGTACCAAAAGGCAAAACAACCTTTTGTTCCTTCTCTGCATCGATCAAGATTATAGGCCTCATCATGCATTACTCATCTTGGCTGAACAAAGCTTCAGACTGACCTTTCCAAATGACGGACTTCTCATGGCGAACAAGGCATGAGAGGAGCTCCTCCCTGTGGCCTGGTACTCCTGAATCAAATCTTGCACTCTTGGAAATGATGGTATCAAGTCTGACATCAGAAGCATCTCGTAACAAGAGTCTGAGGTACTAGAGTAGATATTTATCATTGCATACAGGTTGTTAGCCTATTTTAAACACGTGACATCATGCCTTGCTGCACATCACAAGTCTCAAGAAGAGAAAGTTACATATATCCAGATACATGTATGGAAACTAAATAGATTGGTCCATGCAGTCCATCACACCTTGTCACATCCATATCCAACAAATTGATCTGTTTACTTAACTTCCCCCCCAGGTCTTCAAGACAACTGTACACCATCTCAGATCATCCCCAATCCATAACCATCATCTTTTAATTCTACCCTCATTAGCCCACTCCACTGCACACCCCACACTATCCCTCCTCTCCAAATTTACAGTCCCCCCCCCCTTAGGCTTCTTCTGTATACATCTAGTCCACCCCATGCTGCCCCCAATTTCTCCCCACACCTCCCTCTGTCTTGGCCTTCGGCTCTGCTATTGGTGTTCCCCCTCTTCTGCCGTCGGGTTTTCCCCACTCTCTCTGCTATTGGTGTTTCCCCACTCTCTCTGTTGTCAGTGTTCCCCCACTCTCTCTGCTATTGGTATTCCCCCCTCCCTCCTGTTCATGTTGTCCTGTTGCATCCAGATCCGTTCAGTATACAAGTACTAGCTTTTCCACGACCTCGACTATGTATAAAAAAGAGAAATAAAAATTAACTCGAAACACCGCCAAGATGTATCCTCCACCCCCGCCCCCGCCCGCTGCAGGGGGGAGTGGGGGGAGTGGGAGTGTCCATATCTGACCCTGGGTGCTACCAACAGTTTGCAATTTAGGTGGAGATTGGGCCAGCCCTGTTATTTTCTATGATTTTCAGATTGTGAACACACACACACACACACACACACACACACACACACACACACACACACACACACACACGTCGGCCGGGCACGAGTCAGCAGGTCTACTCGGACCCACTTCCCAGCTTACCATGAAACCGACGGGCTGCAAATAGCTCCACGGTACAAAAAGTTGCTAAGCTGTGAGGGTGAGGGTTAGGGTCCTCGCATCCAAATCCCGCATTACCACCACAAAATCAGGCACGTGCTCTCAACGCTTCCACTATTTATTGTTAGGATGGTCGAGCAACTTACTTTTAGCGGACGGCTAACATCTAATGTCCAGCATAGCCAACAGTGGGGCAAACTCCCGTCTACTAATTAGTAATCACAGACTACGTCTAACCAGTGGAGGATGGAAATGGATCATGTATTAACAGCAGGCAGGTATTTACAGGAACACAGTTCACAAAAAGAAAGATATTATCCCCAGCACACAAGCCCTTCGGCAATCAACCTGAACATGAACTACAGAAGGCTCTGAATTAATTCCAGGAAGCAAGACACAAGAAAAGGCGATCGACAGAGGGAGGAAGAAGTTGGGCTGTATTCGCAGCCCCTTTCTCACTACACGTGAGCTGCTGCACTCTCACAACATGAAAGGGGGAGGGGTGAAGGGAGGTGGGGGAAAAAAGAGAAGAGGACAATGTGGTGTCACGTGTGGGGAGAGTGCGGGTTTGTGCTGGTGTGCACCAGAGGAAATTGTGAAGTGAGAATCAGTAATGCTGTCCTAACAGGTTAAGGGGCAATGTTAAATGCTCAGTGCATTCTAAGTGAACAATTAGATGAAGGAATAGGAAAGGAAAGATCGTATAAGTCAGCGTAAGAAAGCCGGTGCGTCGAGGAAAGACTCTGCACTCATCTACCTTTCCTCCGCAGCACAGCTCATTCCCTCCGCCGAGAGGTTCATATCTTCCGCTCACTCGAGGGCTACTCCAGTTCCTGGTGTTCCCTGGCCATACAGCACAGCTCACTCGTCCATTGATGCCGGGTTTTTATATTCCTCGGGCGAGGCATAATCTCTGGACGCTGTTTGACCCTCACCGTGCGGCTTCCTCATTGGAGCGCCTGTTGCCATATGGCTCTCAGTGGCTGATTCCTGGTCCTCCATCAGAACTGATGTTCTTCACCCACCCACATGCGGCATCCATTTAGCCCCTGGCTCGGCCAGGGAGTTGCACCACGGTCGAACTGCTTTATGATTTATTTGATTTGTAAAGTAATGTAATGAGTGTTTAGTAAGCTGTTGGTTATGTGTATGGATGCACTGAAAAGAGCTGCAGAGGGAGAGAAATAGAGGGATCGAGAAGGATGGGAAGAGATAGGAAGAGAGGGGACTTAGAGAAAGGGAATAATTACAAAAGGGATTCAAATCTGTTAGACAAACCCAATGCATTTCCTGTCCACTGGTGTGAGGGAATGGGTAACCGAACTAGACAAAATTACGATGAAATATCTAAAACTACAGGGTTCCTTTATGTGTTGGATGTCACTCCCAGGTTCTTTCCAAAACAGTAATGCTATACATACAGTGACGGTTCTGGAATCACGTGGCGTGGTTTCCCAGGGACGCTACTATGTCCGGTGGATGCGGGTGGGGGGCATCAGTCACTGTGGTGCCTTGTTGTGCCCACCACTGTTCTCTCTCCAATACTGTCATTCTGGGAAGCAGCTTCCTCCATATCCTCTATTAAATCCACCTGGTCCTGCATTTTGGCTACGCTTCATTTTAAAATTCTGAACTTGCACAATCCTGACTCAAAATGTTACAGGTTCCAGGGTTGGGTCACAAGGGAGTCCTTGAATCCACTTCTCTGCTGATGACCCTGAGCCGACGAGCGCTGCATATACCTCTGTCATGCGGGTTGCTAGACAACCACGGATGCTATCTAAGATGTTTAATTCAGCGGGTCCAGCGTCTAACACAGCTTTACCTTTCCCAAGAATTAAACCCCCCAGATGGGGTACCGTGCCTCAAATGCTCCATTGCTGTCAATCAAAAAGGCCGAGTGATATCGTAAGTGGGAATTGGTTAATGTCGATCATAATGACACGGCGGTCCAGAACTCCCTGTCACTATTACACACTATTGTCAAAGCAATGGAAACACAATCAGGTAGTTCATAAGGATTAGCAAAGGCACGTATTTACAAACAGGCAGTTTCACACAAGAAAGATCTCACCACTAAGCACATCAGCCCTCTTAGTCAACATATCACGATTCTACACACCTCGGCACCTCAAACACTCTGGAAATTAGAAAAGGAATGCGATACAGAGAGAGAGACAAGAAGGCGGGGCTTGTTGGCGACCTCTCGCTCACCCGACACAAGCCTGTGGGCTTGCATTGGTTCCAACGTGAAAAAGGGGAGGGGAGAAAGAAGAGGGGGGTAGTGATGTGGTGCGCTGTGTGGGGAGATGCGGTGAATGTTCGTGGTGCAACAGAGGAAATCGTAAATGTGATTCAGTAACCCAGCCTGAACGGGTTGGGAATGTAATTGTTGAAACACTCCAATGCATTCCAGTGAACGAATTAGAAGAGCTAGAAAAGACAGTGTAAGTCAGTGTTTTGGTCAGCACATCCAGGGAAACTCTGCGGCTTATCATCTCTCTGCACCGCAGCAACAGCCGCTCATTCTTGCAGAGTCTCGTTCTCGCAGAGGCTTCTGCCACAGGTTCAGCCTAACTTGTTGATTTTCCCCAGAATGTACCAGCCCGAGTCCTTAAATTCCCATGCTTATAAAGTTCCTGGGGGAGCGTGTTCTCGGGCCCATCCCTCAAACATGGCTTGAGCTTTGTGGGTGTCACCGCCTCGAGCAAGGCTTCGGCATTGTGGCACCATTCTTCCATGAGAAAGTCAATCAACTCACACCTTTGATAGACTTGGAAAAAGCTGTCTCAGGCATTCCAGAATATCCCATAAATGTTTTATTTGGGTTCAGATCTGATAACTGGGTTAGGCCATGACATATGGATAACATCAGTGTCATGCTCATCAAAATCATTGAGCGACCACATGAGCTCTGTTGATGTGGGCATTGTCATCCTGGAAGACACCCCTCCCGGCAGGAGAGAAATGTTGCAACATGGGTTGAAGATGATCACTCGGTAACATTAAGTAGCAATTGGCATTGACCTTGGCCTTCTCAGTGAATGACTGCTCCCAAATCATGCCAGGAAAATGCACCCCACAACATCACAGAACCAACAGAACCTTCACTCTTTATATATTTTTTGTATTCAATGTTGAGGCTCATATGAGAGCTAAGAAACAAAGGTTTGTTATGAGTAAGGCTCGGATGTTGAAACAAAGCACTCAGGTGTGTAGAGTTCTTGAGGTTGGCGCCACATGTGCACTCGTTTGTTTGTGAAGAACATGGTGAAGGATGATTCGTCTGAGCGTATCACATTCTCCACTACTCAGTAGTACATTGCCTTGCCGTTTGCACCACTGGACTTGCAAACGTGTATTGCCAGGTTTGATGAGCGGTTTGTGCACCACAACCCGAATATGGTATCCCACTCTATAGAGTTCGCCGTAGACTGCATTTGATGAAACTGGCTGCTCTCGCCCCATGTTGAAATTTACAGTCAAGTGATCTGCAGTTTCACGCCTGCTTTGCCTTGCACTTTAAATTAATACACGAATATCATAAACCCTGATGTATGTGTTTCCGCAGACACGTTTCCCTTTGCTGATGATGTCTTTCCCTCGGAGTTCCATGCTGACATCACCTTTGACACCGTTGCACCTTTGACACCGTTGCTCGTGAAACATCAGCAAGTTGAGCTGTCTTTGTTACTCAAGCTCCTGCCAAACGCGCCCCAACAATCACCTCTCTGTCAAAGTCACTGAAGGTTCCTCTTGCAGCCATGCAAACAATAATTATAGCCAGCCAGGCCTGTGCAGCATTTTCATACATGATCCTAAGCGTGCTGGGATGGTATTTGCTTAATTAACATTTGGGCCACTCCTGTGTGGAAGCCGTTGTTTTCAATATATATGGTGTCTTCATTTACCTCGGCGTTTCCATTTTTTGTCCACTTCCTACATATACACATATAAACATGTTTGTAAAAAAGCTTGGGTTTGAGATGATATCAACTCTCAACAAGTGTTTAACAATCTTGTCCAACACACCTTGACATTCTTTGGGTTAAACTGACATCATCGTCACGACGCGTCTGATGAGGAATGTTGACACATTTGTTGTCTATGTCCCGCCATGATCTCCCCACCATCAGGAGATAACTTATCACAATCATTGACATGGTTGACCAAATCAATTCAATGGAGGACGTGGTCGTACTCGTCATGGGGATTTTAATGATCTCCGCACCGATGTTATTGAACAACATGCTCTGCTGACAGTCAGTTGCAACACCAGCACGAGGCAAAGCAGTACTTGATAAGATTTTGACAAACTTCAATAACTTTACGGTAAACCAGTAATATGTGCCCAATTGCCATCTTGTGATCACCATGTTGATAGAGCCTGACCGCATGACTCAATTCAACCTCTGAAACCCACCAGGTCTAAACTAAGACTTTTTGTGGATCATTTATCCGAAATTTTGGACAATGGATTACGGAGTATAATTGGGCTGATTCGAACTCCACCAATTGAAGAAATTTTACATAGTACCCTAATGATGCAATACAAAAGATGCTTTCATGAGATGAGTGATTAAGCAGAAACCGAGGGATAAACCGTGTTCAATGACAATCTCTGCCGTTTAATAGTACAAATGGGACTCTGCGCATGTACTGGTGATTTTAATCGATATCATCAACTAAGGAACATAGTCCAGTGTGATATCAAAAAAGCAGAGTCAGGTTACTTTCAGAAACAAGTTGAACACCTTAAAAGATCAGAGCCTGAAAATGGCACAGACAGATCAGATTATTGACCAGAATGAAGAAGCAGTCCTATAATCGTGCTTTTGCTCATCGATCTCCTCGTCAACTAGCCAATGATCTAACATGCATTTTTCCTGCGCACTGGAAAAGACATTTTTTCCGGACATTTCCGGACAAAAGACAGGCCGGACATTTTTTTTAAACATGCATTTCAAAGAGTTTGCACTGCAAATCTCAGGCCCTGTTACAAAGATATTTAACAAATGCTTGCAGAATGGAAGTGTGCCTCAATATGTGCGATTCCAAAGACTCCTCGTGTTATAGAATTTGATCATCTTCGTCCCATCTCAATTACGTTTGTTTTAGTTTGGGTGTTTGAGAGTTTTCTTGCTGACTGGTGTGTGGTCGATTTTAACTCTCATTGACCTACACAACATGGAAACATGAAAGGAAGCTCTATCAACCACCATGTTGGATGTTTACCATCGAAATCTTCACTGTCGAGGTCATTATGCAAACATCTGCACTGTCGACTTTACAAAGGCCTTCGACCTCGTCAACCACTTCGAGGTCATCGAAAAGCTCATTCAGCTTGGGATTGATGCTTCCATCCTCCCTACATTGTGTAGGTTCCTTTCTGATCATTTCCAAGTGGTTCGTTATCAAGGACAGACATTGAACCCCTTGAGTCTCTCATGCGGAGTTCCACAAGGGATGAAACTCGGTCCAATTTTGCTGCTTGTTTTGGTGAATGATGCAGCTGTAACAACAGGATACCGTTGGAAGTATGTGAACGACTTGAGCATGGTCGAAATGCTGCACAGAACTCAACAAAGTTCGATGCAAGCACATGTTGACGCACTTAGTGATTGGTGTTGCCCTAATGACGTTAGGTAGAAGCCAGAGAAATGTAAGATCATGCAAACATCTTTCCTCGGAATCTCCCATCTCAATCAACTTTGTCATTGATAACATACATCTGCAAAGAGATCAATAATTCACTCTAATTGGTGTTATAATACAATCAATCTGAATTGAAATAGTCAGGTCCAGCAGATGGTATCTCATGCTGCACGACGACTCTACGTTCTGTGTATTTTGAAGAAACTCGGTGCGATGCTCCTGATTTTGTTGAAATATACAAAGTGTTCTCTGCCCCTTGCTGGAGTTCCATGTGCCATGTGGGCTTCCGGCATCACAAGAGCTGAGAATGACTTGATTGAACGACTCCAGAAGCATGTGCTTCGTTTTATTGCGTATCCTTCCATTCAGATCTACGCAGAACAACTTCGTCATTTTGATGTACAATTGTTGAGTGAATGCAGGAATGAGCTTCTCTTGCATTTGGACTTGGTCTTCTGAAGTCTGATCGTCACTGTGGCATTCTTCCTTCCACCCATCAATCTGTGTCTCCATATATATAAACTCAGAAATGCTCAACATCTCGACCTACAGTGCCTTCAGAAAGTACTCACACCCCTCGAGTTTTTCACATTTTGTTGTTACAGCCTGAATGTGAAATGGATTAAATTTACATTTTTATCACCGATTACACACAAAACTCCATATTGACGAAGTGAAAACATGTGTTTCGAAATTTTTACAAATTAATTAAAATGAAAAGCTGAAATGTCTTGCATCATTAAGTATTCAACCCCCTGATTTTGACAGGGACTACATCTTCGAGTCTTCTTGGGTACATCTGTATCAGCTTTGCACATCTGGATTGGGGGTTTTCTCCCATTCTTCCTTGCAGATTTTCTCAAGCTCTGTCAAGTTGGATGGGAGTGTCGGTGAACAGCAATCTTCAGGTCTTTCCACAGATTCTCAATGGGATTCAAGTCTGGGTTTTGCTGGCCAATCAAGGACTTTCACGTTCTTGTTCTGAAGCCATTCGGTGTTGCTTTGGCTGTATGCTTGGGGTCATTGTCCTGTTGGAATGTAAATCTTTGCCGCAGTCTCAGATCTTTTGCACTCTGAAGCAGGTTCTCCTCAAGGGTTTGCCTGTATTTACTCCATTATTGTTCCCTCCATCCTTACGAGCCTCCCAGTCCCTGCCACTGAAAAGCATCCCATAGCATGATGTTGCCACCACCATGTTTCATGGTAGGAATGGTGTTCGACGGGTGATGAGCTGTGCTCGTTTCTGCCAGTAGCACTTTGCATTCAAGCCAAAGAGTTTAATTTTCATCTCATTAGACCACAGAATCTTTTCCTCATGCTATCAGAGTTTTCAGTGCCTTTTTGTAAACTCCAGGTGTGCTGTCTGTGCCTTTTTCTCAGGAGTGGCTTCCATCGACCACTCTCCCATAAAGCCTAGATTTGTGAAGTGCTGCAGAGATTGTTGTCCTTCCGCAAGTTCTCCCATCTCAGCCAAGAAACTCTGTAGTTCTGTCAGAGTGGTCATTTGGGTTTTTGGTCATCCCTGACAAAGGTCCTTCTTACTCGGTTGCTCAGTTTGGTCGGACGGCCAGCTCTAGAAGAGTCTGGGTAGTTCCATTTTCTTTCCATTTCCTACTGATGGAGCTCACTGTGCTCTTGGAACTTTGAACACTCTAGAAATGTTTTTATACCCTTCCCCAGATCTATGCCTCCTCAAAATTCTATCTTGGAGTTACGGACAGTTTCTTGGACTTCATGGTCGAGGAGTTTCTGCTCTGACATGCACCATCAACTGTGGGACCGTATCTAGAAAAGTGTGTTTCTTTCTAAATCATGTCCAGTCAATTGAGTTGGCCACAGATGGACTCCAATCAAGTTGCGAGACATCTCAAGGATGATCAAATGAAATTAGATGTACCTGAGATCAATTTGGAGGTCATAGATAGCTAAGGGGTTGAATACTTATTGACGTACGATATTTCAGCTTTTCATTTCTAATTAATTTGCAAAAAATTTCTAAAAATAAGTTTTCACTTTGTCATTGTGGGGTATTTTGTGTAGATCGGTAACAAAGAATTTAAGTTTAATCCATTTTAAATTCAGGCTGTAACACAACAAAATGTGACCAAAGTCAAGGGGTGTGAATCCTTTATGAAGGAACTGTACACACACACACACACACACACACACTTAGTGATCATTTCTTGTGACTATCCCAACCTTGTTGACATATTTTTTGGAGTAACATCCCTCCATGCTTTGCAATTTTTTGAATGTTTTTATGACTTGTGTATTCGATAGTCGGATGTGTGTTAAGTGATTGACTTAGCTTACACATTCCTTACCAGCGGTACCCAAAGCCTGTGCTTGCAACATGTACCACTGCATGTTTATTATGTGCACATGTTTTGTAGGTGAGACATCCATATTCACACCAACTCCAAACGATGGTGCACTTCAAGGTGCACACAAAAGTTTTTGGTCAGAACTGTGGATACCAGGAATCGAACCTGAAATTAGTGAGACAAACTTGAACCTTTACTCATTGCTGTTCTGGAAATCGATAAGTAAAGTTATCTTTTACAAAAACAGAGATTGTATTGGAGTTTACATTGAGGATAAAGGATCACATGTGGGGTCGAGGATGGAAGCAGAGATCAAAAAATGTCTTTGTAAATAATTGAACTTAAATAATTAATGGCAAAAAGGACAGCACTTGTGGGAAAGAAACTTTAGTGAGTGCAATTATTTGCTAAAAGGGTACAAATGCCTTTTCTGATGTGCAGACAGAGGCAGACATTTTGGGGTAAAATTAAAACATTAAAGAAGAAATGGTTGCAAGTGACCGAATGATTGACAGGTTGGCAGAATAGCCCCTGGGTGGTGAACTTTCCATACTATGAAGATGTCTAGTCTGTGTTTGACTACCCACTCGACTCTAAAACTGACATTCTAGTGTTTCACAGACAAGATGAGGCATCAATGAGTGCCATCCCTCAGATGAAGATCCTGGTGTTTGACATGCCGGATGAGGCATCAATAAGTGCCGTCCCTCAGATGAAGATACTGGTGTTTGACATGCCGGACGAGGCATCAATGAGTGCCATCCCTCAGATGAACATACTGGTGTTTGACATGCCGTATGAGGCATCAATGAGTGCCATCCCTCAGATGAAGATCCTGGTGTTTGACATGACGGATAAGGCATCAATGAGTGCCATCCCTCAGATGAAGATCCTGGAGTTTGACATGCCGGATAAGGCATCCGAGCCATCATTGAGTGCCATCCTTCAGATGAAGATACTGGAGTTTGACATGCCGATGAGGCATCAATGAGTGCCATCCCGCAGATGGAAGATACTGGTGTTTGACATCCGGACGAGGCATCAATGAGTGCCATCCCTCAGATGAAGATACTGGTGTTTGACAGGCCGGACGAGGCATCAATGAGTGCCATCCCTCAGATGAAGATACTGGTGTTTGACATGCAGACAAGGCATCAATGAGTGCCATCCCCAGATGAAGATCCTGGTGTTTGACATGCCGGACGAGGCATCAATGAGTGCCATCCCTCAGATGAAGATCCTGGTGTTTGACATGCGGATGAGGCATCAATGAGTGCCATCCCTCAGATGAAGTCCTGGTGTTTGACATGTCGGACAAGGCATCAATGAGTGCCATCCCTCAGATGAAGATCCTGGTTTGACATGCCGGATGAGGCATCAATGAGTGCCTCCCTCAGATGAAGATCCTGATGTTTGACATGCGGATGAGGCATCAATGAGTGCCATCCCTCAGATGAAGATCCTGGTGTTTGACATGCCCGACAAGGCATCAATAAGTGTACCATCGCCTGATGGGATAATTCAGCTTTGAGATTCCTCTCCCATCATTAGTTGCTGCTGGCGGTTGTTAGCTGATCCCACGGTGAATTCTCAAAGAATGCACAATTGTCGCCGATACCCAGAACAGGTTTAAATCAACTACCGTTACTTCCGCTAGTATGGCAATGGAAAACCCACGAGTGTGTATTTTTGCCCAGAGAACTTGTTTGGGCATCACTGACACTGACAAAGGGTATGGGATATTAATCCAATCCAATAAGTTGAAGTATGTTCATGCGTTTCATGTATAATTCTCTTTTTACGAACAATAAACAGGCGTTGGTGATGGATTTCAATTTTCATTTGTAAAGGAGAACATTGAAACAGGATGGACAAACTGGAAGGACAACTCAAGAAGGTGCGATTCCCAAGGCAATGAGAACATCACCACACACACCATATGGGTCGTAGTGCTGTGTCATCTTCTATGGTCGTTTTAAACCTGATTTTATACATTTCAACTATTTGTTCCATGTGAATAAAATCACGTTTTGAGGCCTTGTGCAATGAGAAACGTCATTTTGAATTATGACTGCATCTGAAGGTGATGACGTCAATAAGTAGCCAAAACGACCAATGAGAAAAAAGCGCAATTAGACGATGGAAAAGGTTTTGTTGAAATTATAATTAAGGGACTTGTGCAATTAGATTTTAAGAATTTCTCATCTCAGGCTCCAACACACACTCATTATTCTTGAACACACCAATGACGTCACGCCCTTGCAAATGCAGTAAAATATCCATTTTTGAAAGTCCGTTTTACATGGCAAGGGAAGAAGTCGGGGGAGGAAAGGGTTACGTTCGACATGAAACTAATTTAGTTTATTAATAAATGTGAAATCTGTTCACCCGTACAATAACACGATCAATAGCATTCCCCGAGTGGAGACCGAGTGATGCCGAAGCACTTTCCTGCACAATGGACGTTCTCGATGCTTTGCCATCGTTTTGCAACCTTGGCATGAACGAAGAGACATGTTGAAAAAGTTCTCACAACAGGGTGCTCATGATGATCAGCCCAGAAACACCAACACCTTTTCATTTCATTTCAGGATACAAGTTTTTGTAATCAGTTCCTACCGTGAGACGTACATACTTGGTTCCCTGGATATGCTGCCGATGAAGACTAACCTTAAGCTGTCAACGTCCAAGGACGGCCGTGAGGGAAAACGTCGGGGCAGCCATCTGTCCGATCTGTCCGAAACGCGTACGAAGCAGATGGTCACGATCGAGTGAGCGATAGATGGGGAAGGGAATCAGGGACGCAGGATGCAACATAATACGGATAAAGTAAACCACAAAAAAAACAACTTGCTGTTGTTGGACAAGTGAAAATGATAGAAGGGATTTTAAAGGAGGGTAGGGGGGACACCAGTGATTTGTGACCGAGGATGAGGATGCACAGTGATAGGAGGAGAAGCAGCTGCAGAAAGGCAAGGAAACACTTCGCGTAAGAGAAAGCAACTTGGACGTGGCATCATGGACCAGCTGGTTTAGCCTGGTGTTGGCTTAGTGGTTAGGGTGGCGGCACCATCAACTTCGCCAGGAAAAGATGCACCACCAACGGCTAGGCTTCTCAAGTTCAACTTGATTAAAAAAAAAAGGTTTTATACACAAGGTCGAGGCTCGTGGAAGTGAGAACCAGAGGACAGAACAGAGTGAAAGGGAGGAAACACTCCAACAGCTGGGTAGAGGGATACAACAGAGGGACACTTGGAGAGAGAGAGAGTGAGTGAGGGAATGAAGAGAAAGTAAAGGAAGACTGGGGTGAACAAACTGGATACAAGATCGAACACAGTGAGAAGGGAGCTGAAAGAAGAGGAACGAGACCCGGGATGAAATAGAAATTGAAAAAAAACTCAAAGGAGAGTTGAGGGAGAGGAGGGAAACCCAATACAATGGAAAGGAAGGGGAATGCTTGGGGTTGGTTAACAAGGGTAGAAGAGATCATGGGTATGATGAGGAATGACCTGAGGTGGTGAAACAGCAGTCTTGAAGCCTTGAGGAGAAGAATGACATTGAACAGATTGAGGAAGTCAGTTCCACAGTGAGAGGAAGGAGAAATGAATGAGTGGAGATGAGCAGTGGACATGCATTTTAGGAGTTTCACCAAAAGTGGGTTATTGTCAGGTTGCAAGAGCAGCGATGAGGCGGGGAAACACAGACACACGAACCTGTCTCAGAGGTGGAGAGCAACACGCCAGTGATTCAGCTTCATCGTGAGAGATTTCAATGATTCTGAGCATCTTGGAATGTACGTCATCAACAAGTGCAAAGCGTGATGCAGGGGCGCCAGCTGAAAAGGTGAGAGCACTATCCATTGAGCTGTCGATGAAGGTCTTTTATGTAGATTGTTAAAAAGTTCATCTTTGCAAACTTTTAAACCAACATGATAGTTACGGCATTCTTTAATGATCTTGGACATTTCCAAATGGATGAAGCTATAAAGAAAGGGCACTCGTGGAGCGCATACCTCCACCACGTAACGTCGATCCACGAGAACATATCGGGCCCAATACATTTTGGAAATATCATGCCATACAGTACTATAATCGTTTTTGGCCCCATCTCTCGATGGTGAATAATCACTTTTAAAAATTAAATAATTCTCGATCTCAACGCAGATTCAGATCTTCATCAACTCGAAATAATTCGTCCTTGTGACACACTAAAACTTGTCACCAAATTTCGTCCGAATCGTCCACAACTATTTAGATATTGCGCTACATATTAGTTTGGCCCTATCTCTCAATAGTGAAGAATCACTTAAAAATTATCAGATTTGGATCCGGATCTTCACCAAAATTGAAGCGATTCTTCCTTGTCACACATCCAACGTGTCCCACCAAGTTTCGTCCGAATCCGTCCACAACCTTTTGAGATATCGTGCTATATATCGTTTTTAGCACTTTCTGTCAGAAGTGAACAATCACTTAAAGAATTCTAGAACGGATCCGGATCATCCACAAAATCTAATCACTTCGGCTGTGTCACACACCAACTTGTCCACAAATTTCATCCCGGATCCGTCCACAACTTTTTGAGAATCCCGTACATAAACAGACAAACAGATAAACAAGCCGGTAGGCGGCGATGGGCGCCGAACATGTAAACTATAAGATATAGAGCAAAATGGATGTCATATAGCGGATAGGGAATCACCTTAAGATTATGCATATTCAAATCTCATCCAGTTCCATCTATTGATAACTACTCGGTATCCATTTGAATGAAAAGTACCGAAAAATGCGGTTTTGAAATCGGAAATCCCCAAGTCGAGGGGGTGCTGTGGGTGAACAAAGATCTAAATCGAAAATCCGGGCTCGACTGTTTGTGCACAATGTATTCCAGATGATTAGTTGAATTTTCCATGACCATCCGACATAACCCTCGAGGAGTAGCATTTGGCGCGAAGGCACCTCCGGTTCTCGCATATTATCGATTTTTGCAACTAATTGACCTTTGGACCCCTGACTCTAAGCGAATCGGTTCATATGTCCTGAGGCAAGTTGTAGTACTCATTGATACCATGAACCTGCAAAAGTTCATTCGTATCGATGCACTCACCTGGTTCGCTAGGGGGCCTTCAATTTTCGCAAATTTTCGCGCATCCCCTAATTGTAGGGGCGCTGCGGGTAAAGTATTCCATATATCACAAAAACCGGAATTATTGATAGAGCATTCACCTGTAGATCATTTGTGCCAAATTTCCATGACCCTACTGGGATAATGGCTTTCGGAATTGATTTCGCGTGAACGGGTACGATTTTGAAGGTTTTTTGGTTGTTGCTAGGGAACCAAGCGTCCCTAGCAAACCATCCACAATTTTCCAAAGCACTAGGTCATAAGATGTACCTACCACCAGAGGTTTGGTCAAAATCCGCCCACGTTTACTACCAATTATGCTGATGAAAACGAAACAAACATCCAAACAAACAACCAGAAATTACTCACAATAAGGGTCACCTATTTTGGCGACCCAACAGACAAACAGACAGAAGGGCGTGAAAACGATCACCTCCTTCACCTCGGTGCAAAGGTAAAAATTACCTACCATTCCCATCCTAAGCTTCGAACTGCAAGTTAGTGAAACATGGTAGATCTGGAAATAAGCCTGATACTGGGAGATTGGCACCACTCTTTTACGGAACCCACACTGGCTCTCATTTTATAATTGTTCATAAAAATTAGGACAATATCAGTGAAATGACGTCTAATTTTTTAATAACACTATGAAAATGTCCAATGTTTAATGCAATATTGGGCCAGTAAAAAGGATAAAACACTGCAAACCTGTAACCTGTATTATCAGTCGACCACCTTTACGTCCCTGTGCTTGAGCCAATTATTCCATTGTCAGTTAATACAGAATTGGCTTCAACCAAAACATCTTCAGCAGTTCTGTCCTGAAAAAAACTTGGTCATTGTTATTTTAAATTATTTTACAAAATGTATGGCTCATGGAAAAGGCGATATGGAAGAGTATGGTACAGAAGAAGGCAATGCACTTAAGGGGGCATGGAAAACACATGTACAGGAAGGAACCAGAGATGTCATAGAACAACGTTACGCGCCCTCGTTATCTTGGCCTGTGTTGACCTTTTGGTCTTGTGTTACTTCAAAAATTATTGTGGTGGTTGAATTCAGTGACCGTGAAATATAAATCCCATTCATATTTCAAGTCATTGGAGTAAATGGACGCTTTTTGAACAATTTTGAATTTTATCTATTGCAAAAACATCTTCATTGTTTAAAATTCTCTTTGCAAAAGTATTTTTTCATCATTTAGAATTTTCTGTTCATGCACTGTGCATACGTGTCTCATGATGCTCTAGTTTTCATCCACAAAACATGGATCTGCCATTTCAAGTACAGTAGTTCGAAATGCGACGTCAGTGAATCTGAATCCTTCGATGGTTTGAGACCTTGGTACTGTACTGGAAACAGCTGTGTGATTCAATGACGAATTTAAATCATGTAAATCAATTCATCATAATGACCGAGCTACAGTACTTTGAAAGTTTATGTATGCCTTGTAGTGTGTTACCAGGTGATGAGGTATCGATTTCAAAAAGAATTTGTTTTCATCTCTAGACAGCGCGTGCTCAAATTGGATCCACTCCGATCCCTGCGTTCTTTAATCATTGAAGCTGCTCAAGGCCAAGTCAAGCTCCCCTGGAGCTGTGCAATTCATCCCTGGAACAAACACGGGACTTACTTATGATCTGTACACAAATCGACGACTAAACAATGGACAACAAAGGAACTGGAACAAGTTTTGTCACAAATCTGAATCAGGAGATCAAGGTGGTTTCACTGCATACAGAGAGGGGCCAAGACACGGCGGT
>CM068963.1:119185198-119210315 GCA_035128595.1 Eptatretus atami
TGTTACATGTTTAAGGTCACATTCATCTCAGATTGTAGTATGGTATGACTTTAACATGTTTATATCGTGTTACATGTTTAAGATCATATTCATCTAAGATTGTAGTATGGTATGAGTTTAACATGTTTATATCGTGTTACATGTTTAAGGTCATAATTCATCTAACATTGAGTAGTATGGTATGAGTTTAACATGTTTATATCGGTTACATTTTAAGGTCATATTCATCTAAGATTGTAGTATGGTATGAGTTTAACATGTTTATATCTGTTACATGTTTAAGGTCATATTCATCTTAGATTGTAGTATGGTATGAGTTTAACATGTTTATATCGTGTTACATGTTTAAGGTCATATTCATCTAAGATTGTAGTATGGTATGAGTTTAACATGTTTAATATCATGTTACATGTTTAAGGTCATATTCATCTATGATTGTAGTATGGTACGAGTTAACATGTTTATATCGTGTTACATATTTAAGGTCATTTTCATCTAAGATTGTATTTTGTATGAGTTTAACATGTTTATATTGTGTTACATGTTTAAGGTCATATTCATCTAAGATTGTAGTATGGTATGAGTTTAACATGTTTATATGTTACATATTTAACGTCACATAATTTAACATTGTGGTATGGTATGAGTTTAACATGTTGATATGTTACGTGTTTAAGGTCACATTAATCTAAGATTGTAGTATGGTATGAGTTTAAATGTTTATATCATGTTTACATGTTTAAGGTCATATTCATCTAAGATTGTAGTATGGTATGAGTTTAACATGTTTATATCATGTTACATGTTTAAGGTCATATTCATCTATGATTGTAGTATGGTATGAGTTTAACATGTTTATATCGTGTTACATATTTAAGGTCATATTCATCTAAGATTGTAGTTTGGTATGAGTTTAACATGTTTATATCGTGTTACATTGTTTAAGGTCATATTCATCTAAGATTGTAGTATGGTATGAGTTTAACATGTTTATATCGTGTTTAAGGTCAATATTCATCTAAGATTGTAGTATGGTATGAGTTTAACATGTTATATCGTGTTACATATTAAGGTCACATTAATTTAACATTATGGTATGAGTTTAACATGTTGATGTGTTTAAGGTCACATTAATCTAAGATTGTAGTATGGTATGAGTTTAACATGTTGATATGTTACATGTTTAGGTCAACATTAATCTAAGATTGAGTATGGTATGAGTTTAACATGTTTATATCGTGTTACATGTTTAAGGTCATATTCAATCTAAGATTGAGTATGGTATGAGTTTAACATGTTTATATCGTGTTACATATTTAAGGTCATATTCATCTAAGATTGTAGTATGGTATGAGTTTAACATGTTTATATCGTGTTACATGTTTAAGGTCATATTCATCTAAGATTCATCGTTGCACCACTCTGTGTTGATCTGGATATGACGAGATGTTGATCTGAAAGTCCTTAAATCGTGGAAAATCTCTCAATCTCACCCTGCCACTCCAGAAGGATCAGTAAATGAACCCACCAATCCGTTTACATGGTCAGCCACTGGAAAAGGTTCAACTTCTTGAACTTCTCGCCCTCACCATCAGCCACGATCTCTCCTGGTCCGAGCATATCGCAATGCTCGCCTTCAAAGATAGCTGCAATCTGGGCATCCTCCGGCGTCCTAAGTCATTCATGTACAAATCATGTCCTCAGCCTTCAAACAAATCAATGTTGGTCCCTCAATGGAGTGTTGCTCATCCAGATGGGCTGGTGCACCTGTAATACATCTGACTATCCTGGATTCTGTGGAATTTAAAGCTCTCAACATTATTGGAATCTCCTGCAATGGATGCTGAAGCACACCATCCGTTGCTTTCACATCACAGACAGGTCGGTGTTTTTTATTTAATTTTACACCACCTCTCCTCCGGTCTCGCTCCCTCGGTTCTCTCAGTCCTCCGAGCCTCTCCAGCTCATTCATGATGCACACATTCTTCCAGCAATCCCGTATTAGTTCAAGGCTTTCCCTCCGTCTCCACTCTTTTCTCCTGTTTGTGGAACCACATCCCAGGGGATGTTCAATCACACTCTTCCCTTCAGGGCTCCAAACAAGTGGTGCACGACCATCTCTTGTCAACCTCCCCCACCCCCATCCTTCCCAATGAACTTCTCTACCCCCATTAATCCTTCCTAACCTTGCAGGTTTCTGTGTTTCCTTCCCTCCTCTTTTCGTCCCCTCCTATCATCTGCATCCACTACCTTGTTTTGTCACACTGTGGCCCCATTGTGTCACTGTCAGTTTGTTGCTGTTGTCAATGGATGAAACGAACAGGACGTTGATGCTGTTGTCCTTTTAATGCGAATAGTCCTTCCATGAGTCGAGATCTTGTGTTAAAAAACAAACCCGAGGTCCACCGAATGTCCAAACGTCCATCAACACAGCAGTCACAACTCCACAGAGACCACAACAATCCGATGACACATCACATGCTGCGAATCAATTCGAAACGGAACATGTTTGCACGAAATCGTCTGAAAGATGACGGACGGTCAATCGCATCGACTCGAAAACGAAATTTTGTCGCACGTCACGTCGTGTTTGACTCGTACAAAGATCGACACACAGGTAACCGACCACGTGTGCTAACAATACTAGACTAGGTGCAGAGTCTCTGGATCACAGCATGACATCCATTAAGTTGAGCCTCAGTGTATTTCATCAATCCACGGTACAAGTGTAACCATCTGGTGTATATTGGCTAACTCGACATCTTAATACATCATATAGTGTATTACACACTTGAAAGGGTTAAATGACGACTTGGGAGTGCCACGGAAAAGTGCCAGTGAGCTGGCTTCCACCTTTGACTTGAAACGGATGAAGATAACGACTTCTTGGCACCGTCTCTTCCACATAAAACATCCATCAAGAAGACACGAGGACAGGCCAGAGGGGCCATTCTACACCCTGATCACACCATCCTGACACCACGATTAGTCTGACGTCGTGGCACGCAGCGGTGTTTTACACAAAGCCAGGCAGGTCTTTCATCTCCGACACACTGATTTGTAAGCAGAGCGAGGGTAACTCTGTTTCTCGTTGATAGCAGATTGGTTTGTCACTGCTGGGGAAATGCATTGTTTGGCTGAAAAAGCAAGAGGTAGCCATGCTGAATTAGACTGGCACACTGTGAGGCCATGTGTAAAACTGATGGAAAGTGAAGAGCTGCTGGAATGACTGCACTCTTCTTTCATACACATTACCGCATGGAATGTCACATTTCCTCAGCATTAGTGAACTTTCTCTGCGATTTTCCAGGGACTGACAGTTTTACCTGTGCTGATCACAAACACGGTGACACGTTCCTTCCGAAGGCTGTGACCTTCGCTCGGTTAATCCGATCGGTTTGTACTCTAATCCATATACGGAATGATGTCGCTTCACAGGCCTCAACTGCTTCACAAATTGAAGTTTTCCTCGCTTGATGTCCATGAGGAGAGGAAACGGTTTGATGAAGTCTGCGTGGAATGGAACGATTACTCAGACCTCGATATCTGCACAAAGTGTCTCGTCCCGAGCGCTGACAATTTGAACCACAACCGGTTATCAAAAACGTTTTTAAAAGGCAATGAAAAGCCGGTGAAAATTAAAATTCTGGATGGAATTTAACACCTCATCCTCCCGAGCAATGTGCAATAGCATTAGTGAACTAGTTTCTAGGCCTCACCATCAGCCAAGGCCTCTCTTATCGCAAAGCCGGCCTCCAAAGCCAGCCACAGACTGGGCATCCTCTGTCCATCCGTTTTACCTTTGAAAATCAGAACAACTCACAGTCCACAAGGCCTTTATCCAAAGCTCAATGGAGTATTGCTATCCACTACAGGCTGGCACTCCAGCATCACATCAATCTCTCCTGGATTCTGTGGAATTCAAAGCTCTCACCATTATTATAATCTCCCCTGATGAAGCCGAAGCACAAGGTCTGTTCTTGTAACGTCGCACACCGTCTGTCCGTCTCCTTTTTTGACTTCTCCGGCCAAACTGCTGCGCACGTCCGGCTGAAATTTGGCAGCAACGTTCCTCTCCTGACTGGTAACAGAGATTGAAAACCTCGTTTCGGTCACATGACATTCAGTATGTCAAAATGGCTGACGTATTAAATTTCCTCAATAATCTTCTTCTCCAGACCCACCAGTCAGAATGCTACCAAATTTGGGTTACAACATTAGGCCAGGGTAGGGATGTTGAATTGCAGAGGTCAGGCTGATTACATGACCAGAAGTGTGCCAAAATGGCCAACTTGATCAATTTTTGGAAAAATCATGTAAATTCCTACAAAAATCTTCTTCTCCAGACCCACCATTCAGAATGCTACCAAATTTAGGTGACAACATTAGGACACAGTCCTGATGTTAAATTGTGGAGGCCATGTTGATCAGGTCAGATCAGGTATGGGAGCATGCGCCAGAGTAGCGCGTTGCTGTGTCCACTTTCCGCCGGTCGGTACTCCAGGGGCCTCCATGTGGCCATCATCCCATGGGGATGACCCATCCCCATCTCCTTGAGATGGTAATCAACCTGCTGCAACCACGAGGCACGTGGTCGGCCCATTGGCCTCCTCCACTCATGAGACTCCCTCGCTTAGAGAATCTGGTGAGCAGGATCAGCGTCAGGAAAACGAGCCACATGTCCATACAGCCGCAGCTGACGCTCACGGACCATGCAGGTAACAAATCTCATTTGAGTCTCTCTCAACAACCGCTCATTGGACACAAAGTCCGACCAGCGATAGCCAAGGATTCTCCGAAGAGACCTGGTACCAAAGGAATTAAGTTTCCATCTCAGATCCCTGGTCAGATTCCAAGTCTCACATCCATAGAGCAAGACTGGAAGCACCAAGGACCTGAAGACTTGGACTTTCGTCCTCCCGCACAGGTACCGGCAGTGCCACACTCCATTATCCAGTGAATCCATGACTCCCCAGGCCCGACGCAGACGTCTATTGACCTCTGACTCACAACCAGCAGAGACATGAATATCACTGCCAAGGTAAGTGAATCTCTCCACGACCTCAACATTCTCACCACAAACTTGACCGGAAGTGTGTCAAGTGTGTCAAAATGGCAGTCACACAAATTCGTTCCAAAATGTTGTTCTTCAGACCCACCAGTCAGAATGATACTAAATTTGGGTTACAACATTAGGACAGAATAGGGATGTTAAATTGCGCAACTCGTGCCGATCACGTGACCGGAAGAGTGTCAAAATGGCTGACTTATTCAATTTTGGGGAAAATCGCA
Source organism: Eptatretus atami (assembly GCA_035128595.1). Classification (NCBI taxonomy): domain Eukaryota; kingdom Metazoa; phylum Chordata; class Myxini; order Myxiniformes; family Myxinidae; genus Eptatretus; species Eptatretus atami. The sequence goes on from CM068963.1 coordinate 119,190,491, forward strand.
TAAATTCCTTCAAAAATGTTGTTCTTCAGACCCACCAGTCAGAATGCTACCAAATTAGGGTTGCAACATTAGGCCAGGGGAGGGATGTTAATTACGTTGTGGAAGTCATGCCATTCACGTGAAAGAAAGTGTGTCAAAAAGGCAGACTTAGTAAATGTTTGGGAAAATCACATAAATTCCTTCAAAAACCCTTCATGCTACCAGTCAAAATGCTCCCAAATTGGGGTCCCAACATAAGGACAGGGCCCAGATAAGCTACAGATCCAGTGGTCTTATTTTTTTCTCTCTCTACTTCAGTCTTTCTCCCTCTGCTCTCCATCCTCCGAACGTCTCCAGCTACTCCAGGATGCACACGTTCTTCCACTAACCCCTCCTGGTTAAACTTCCAAAATCCAGGCTGTCTGCACATGTCAACTCTTTTATTCCTCACTTCTCCCGTCTATGGAACTGCCTTCCAGAGGCTGTTCTGTCTCACTCTTCCATCTCGGGCTTCAAGCAAGCAGTGCATCACCATCTCTTATCCCCAATCCTATCCCTTGATCTTTATAATCCCATGAACATTGCTAACCCAACACCCTTACTTGCTGATTTCAGTGTGTTCTCCTATTCTCTCTGCTTCTTCGTTTCTGTTCATATATCCCTTTACTGGTTATGCCCAATTCTTGCTCCAACCTTGTTGTTGCTCCTTCCCAACTGTCAATTCAACCTTGCTCCTCCATGAGCCCCACTCTTGTTGAAAAAAGAAAAACACAAGCAAAATCTCAAACACAATAAAAAGGTTTCACGTGTAATGGACTCAATAGTCATTAGAACCTGGCTGGATGTGTATGCTCCTGAGAGTCAAGGAGGTTGCATTGATTGCGTGTTGTCCACATCATGTCCAATGTTCAGTAGCTCTTCTCTGATGGCAAACGATTTGTTCCTGTTGTGCAATGACTAGTTTTGTGTATGTCAACCAGCACATCATGAGAATCAGGGACTAAATCCACAATAACCTGTGAGTTTATATTCCAATTATTTATTAATGTGCAGCCTGTGGTTGCTGGCTGCATCATTTTCAGGGAGTGCGGCTGTGCCGATGATGTAATTGCCCCTATTACCAGTAAGCTGGTACTCATTTTGCCAACCTCGGAAGGATGATAGACTGAGTCAACCAACCTGGTGTTGATTCAACCGCTTTATTTTAATGAATTACATTCATTTTAATACATTTAATTAATTAAATGCAAATCCAACTTCATACAAAAATTTAACTCTCATATGAGCCTCGACATTGCATACAAAAATAACTGAAGGCTGTCTCATTTCCTTTCACAAAGCTCGGAACAAGTGTGTGTCTACCCTCAGGAGAGCCAGGAACACAACATCTTTCTCATCTCAAGTCTGAACTCTCAAATCTGTCTTCCACCTCCAAATCCTGGCTGTGTCTGGTTAGGTCTGTTTCTGGTGTATGTTCCCACTCCATCTCTTCACTTACCTCAAATGGCCGCAGGGCTGACACTGCACGTGAAAAGGCTAAATTCCTAAACTCTGTGTTTGCTTCTAAATCTTGTGTCCAAATCCCATCACTTTCTGTACACACCTGACCCAGTTCGCACCCACCTGTTTCTGGACTTTGTGTCTTTTTCTCCTGACAAGATGGAGAGTTTGCTGTCAAACCTTGACTCAGATTCTGCAACCGGTCCAGACAGCATCAGCCCACGTGTCCTAAAAACCTGTTCTGCTGCTCTTGCTCAACCTCTCTCTCTCTCTCTGTTCTGTTCACCCTCTCATTTGCTCAAGATCATCTGCCATCTGCCATCTGCTTTAAAATCGGCAAACATTACTGCTCTGTACAAAAAAGGCACAAAAACAGATCTCTGCAACGACAGACCAATCAGCCTTCTCCAAATCATCAGCAAAGTTATAAATCCATCATCGCTTCCAAAATTAAATCCTTCCTCTTCTCCAATGCCTTGATTTCTGATCATCAGTTTGGATTCAGACCAGGTTACTCAACCCTGGACATGCTGCTTCTGCTCTCCCAACAATGGATGGAAGCCCTCAATGCCAGACAGGAAATCAGAGCCGTATCCCTGGACATATCACGTACTGTCGATGCGGTCTGGCACCCTGCTCTGCTCACCAAACTCTCTTCCTATGGTGTCCTAGGACATCTCCACTCATGGCCCGCAGACTTCCTCTCCTGTCGCAGTCAATGTGTGGCCCTTAATGGAGTTCTCTCATCCCCTCTTTCTGTCCAGGCTTGAGTTCCTCAAAGCAGTGTTCTGTGCCTGTGCTTTTTCTGGTTTTCATCAATGATCTCTCCGACTCTCTGGAAAATACTCTTTATCTCTTTGCTGATGACTCCACCCTCTGCCGTACCATCTCTCATTTCTCAGACCGGCAAGCAGCAGCCTCTTCACTCTCTGCAGATCTGGAAAAAATCACAAACTGGTCCAACATGTGGAGCATGTCTTTCAATCCGGACAAATGTCACACACTCACCATGTCTCTTCGAAAGGACCATCTGTACCACCCCCCTCCCCCCATCGACTTTCTCAAAAACCCACTTGAAGAATTCCTTTTATTCAAGCTTTTGGGTCTCACTATCTGCCATGATCTTTCCTGGGAAAGCCACATCTCCAAGCTGGCCTCCAAAGCCAGCCATCATATGGGCATCCTCCATCGTGCAAAGTCCTTCAATGGCACACTTGAGCTCTTGACCACATACAAAGCTTTCGTCCACGGCCTCATGGAGTACCACTCTCTCCTCTGGGCTGGTGCCTCTCACCTTTCTCGACTTCATGCTGTGCTATCCAAAGCATTTATTATCATTGGTATTTCTCACAATGAAACTGAGTCTTTGGGTCTCTTGCTGTCTCACTGCAGGCAGGTCGGTGGTCTTTCTGTCTTCTGGCATCTCCTCTCTGGCCTCCCCCCCCCACCATATTTTTGCATGGCACTCAAGGTCCTCCAGCAATCCCCTTCTGTTGGAACTACCAAAATCTTGAATCACTGCTCATCTTCACTCTTTCATTCTTCTTCTTCCCCGCCTCTGGAACAAACTCACGCACTCTCTTCAATCCCACTCCTCCCTCCAGATCTTCAAAGCAGCTGTTTGCCACCATCTTTTATCTTCCCCATCCAAAACCATGATCTTTTCTACCCCCTTTAATCCACCCCAAATTCACCTCCTTCGAATTCCCTGCTTTCCTTCCTGAAAGTCCCTGTAATGTCCATCTTGTATACCCCGTGTACCCTACCCCATTCCTCTCCCTTCAACAAATCTCCTAATGTCTCTGTTCCCCCACTGTTTTGTGCTTCCCTAACCCACCACTCTTGTCTCTTGATCCCTTTATTATATTTCCGTGTTAGCTCTTATACGAGCCTCGACATTGTGTATTAAAAAAAACCCCAGTCCAGCAGGGTCTTGAACTTAAGACTTGTGTTGAGTTCAAACCCCTGTTTGGCTGGTTTTTCTTTATTTTATTTTTCAGAAAATGTCGAGGCTCGTCTGAGAGCTAATACAGAACATTTCATTATGTACACATCATTAAGCAGCTACTTTAAGCATGAAGCCAACACCAGACCTTTATATTCCTACATATGAAATGAGACATAGGTCGTACTAACATGTGTCAGGGTGTGTACATAATTGGTCGAAAGGTTTCCTCCTGTGTCTAAATGTCCTGGTGTCATCATCACAACATTTCTCCATCACAAATTCATTGAGGTGACCCCCGAACCACTCACCAAACCCAACCCCCAACCCTCCAAGACTCTCACTTTGGCCTGCACTGAGAATCACACAATTGAGCATTAAAGATTATTCATAAATTACAAAAGTAGTGCTTTGTCCAAGGACCTGTGAGGGAGGTGGAAGAAGCTTGAGGAGGAGGGGTGGGAGTTATTGAAATATAATAGTGTCCTGGAAATGGGGTGTTTTTACATTTCATGACATACACATCATAATTCTCATGCAAAACATCATGACGTGTCAGGATGAAATATATGACATCATTTCAGTTTATATATAATTAGAACTAGTGCTGTAAACGAGACCCCCACAGATCATGGAGTGCAACCGGCGGTACCAAAAGCTGCCATCTATATTTTTTGTGATCAGTGGGTTCCCATGAGTGAGAACATGCATGATGCCATCCTGGAATATGAGTACATCATGAATAATTTGCATAGATTGACCCAATGATATCTGATCTGACCAAGTTTTCACTACCTTGGCGATAATTCCGCTTCTAATCAACATTTTGAGTGATTTCAAAGACTAGAATGTTTTATGACTATGTATGAACAATATATGTCCATAAGTCTGGAACACAAAGAGAGAATGCCTTATTTGCATAAATCCATTATGGCTGCCAATTTAACCTGTTTATTTTACTATCTTTGCTATAATTCTGATTCTAATCAACATTTTTTTTTGAGTGATTCCAAAGCCTATTATGTCTTATTTTGTGTGTCCAATATATTTGCCTGAACACATTAGAGGAAATAGTAAAATTAAGAAATAACATGTCATATTTCAGCTCATTCCACTGTTGAAACTAGAAGGGCACTCGGTAGAGCGCATACCTCTGCCAGGTAATCCCTGATCCACGAGAACATATCTGACCCAACACATTTTTGAAATATCATGCTATACAGTACTATATCGTTTTCGGTCCTATCTCTCAATCGTGAAGAATCACTTTAAATATTGTCGTGGTCAGATCCGGATCCGGATCCAGATCTTCACCAAAATCTAATCAGTTCGTCCTTGTCACACACCCAAACTATCCCCAAAATTTAATCTGGATCCGTCCACAACTTTTTGAGATATCCTGCACACAAACAACCAAACAGACAAACAAGAAGACATTGTGCAGAGCACGATATGCAAAATCCATAAAACAAATATGACCTCAAAAATAATTGGTCGTTGAATTCAATGACAAAATATGCAACTCTTCAAATTTCAAGTGAATCGGATGAAAATTGACAATTTTAGAGATTCTGCTTTTGTTGAACTTTTGGCCAATGTGGACCTCCAAAATAATTGGTGATTGAATTCAGTGCCCTGAAATATAAATCCTCTTCAAATTTCAAGTCAACCGGATGAAAAGTATGCCTGGTGTTGGGATAATGGTTCAGGTGGTGAGCTTGGGATCCCAGGATCCTGAGTTCAAATCCCCCTCGGCTGTTGAATTAATACCAGGTGGGGTTGACTGCCTGTCATCCTTCTGAGGTCGGCAAAATGAGTGCCAGCTTTCTGGTCTCCTGTGTCAGAGAGTCCAGGATTGTGTCCAATAGCCAAAGAGACTGCTTAGGCAGCACCAATGCTCTGCACAGAGGATGCTCCCAATGGATGGATGGATGGATGGATGGATGGATGAAAAGTGAGGATTTTAGAAATACTATCTTGGTTGTTAACTTTGGGGCTATGTTGACCTTTTGGCCTATGTTGAACTCAAAAATAATTGGCTGGTTTAATTCAGCGACCTGAAATATAATTCCTCTTTAAATTTCAAGTCAATCGGATGAAAATTGAGGATTTTAGAGATATCACCTTAGTTGTTGACCTTTGGCCCATGTTGACCTTTTGGTCCATGTTGATCTCAAAAATAATTGGCTGGTTGAATTCAGCGACCTGAAATATAATTCCTCTTTAAATTTCAAGTCCATCGGATGAAAATTGAGGATTTTAGAAATACCACCTTACTTGTTGACCTTGGGACTATGTTGATCTTTTGGTCGATGTTGACCTCAAAAATAATCGGCAGGTTCAATTCAGTAACCTGAAATATAAATCCTCTTCAACTTTCAAGTCAATCGGACGAAAATTAAGGATTTTAGAAATACCACCTTTGTTGTTGACCTTGGTCCTATGCTGACCTTTTGGTCTATGTTGACCCCAAAAATAATTGGCTGGTTCAATTCAGTAACCTGAAATATAAATCCTCTTCAACTTTCAAGTCAATCGGATGAAAATTGAAACTTTTAGAAATCTCACCTTAGTTGTTGACCTCTGGTCTTTGTTGTCCTTTTGACCTCAAACACAATAGGCTTCTTCCTTATGACAACCTTTACCATGTGGTGAAGTTTAGTGAAGATCGGTTTAAAATTGTGACCTGTAGGCGACAAACAAACAAACAGACAGAATAAGAAAATCGACTGACCAATATACTTGAAAAATCTTCTATTTTGCAACTAACAAACAGACAGAAAGCGGTGAAAACATAACCTCCTTCACCTTCGGTGGCGTAGGTCATAATAAAGGTATTCATGTCTGGTATACGTTGTTATCAGTTACCAGACAGTGGTTTTTTTTACATCAAATAAGTAATTTCCTCTTTGACATGGTCACTTCGTGTCAAGATAGAATGGTTCTAAATATATATATATATATATATATATATATGGAGCCTGGTGTTGGTCTAACGACTAAGGAGGCTGGCTTAAGATCTTTACTCGTTGAATTAACACCAGGTGGGTTGACAGTCTGTCATCCTTCTGAGGTCGGCAAAATGGGTACTGGCTTACTGGGGTAATAATCCATTTGAATATCCTGTGTTAGAGTGGAGACCTGTCCAGGATTGTATTCAGCCAATGAAACTTCCTCGGCAGCACTTGGCACCTCACGACATGAAAGGACTGGTTGTTATTCCCTATAATAATAAAAATCAGTGTATGTGTGTGTGTCCGCTATAACTCCAAAACCATGAAACCTATCAGCCTGAAACTTTGCATTCATACTTGGGGAACTCCAAGGAAGTAGAGGAATGAGAATTGGGTATTTTGGTTAATTAAACACCCATTTTGAGGATAAATAACGGCTATATTTAATTATATCCTTATCAAGGATTCATCCTTGGTCAGACACTTTATCAGCCAGCTCTCCCTCACTGTGATCTTAATTGGCCATTTTTGGGGGTCTGCTAAACAATGCTTTGATGTGGAAAAGGCCGCAACAGTTTCTTCACGATAAAGTTCTCAAACTGTTTTTTTCACTTTCCTTACTCATATCATCGAATGCCTCATCTTCATACCTGGGAATCGCTGGATACATTGCAATGCTTATAAATGCCCGGACACGCAAGTGTTCATGCGTCCAATTTGGACATCGACACTCCGGGCATCTCCGAGTGTTCTTCGCTTTATTTAGTTTCTGAATATGTTTACGATCGCTAATCACTTGCCAAGCCAGCACGGTCATGTTAAACACCGTTCGGAGATTACCAGACCGGAGTGTGAAACAGTGTGTGAATTGGACAAATGACCACTTTTTGTTTTTTTTGGCAGTTGGAGCTGCTGCTAAGGTTAATTGCACAGTTAAAATTTTGAAATTCGGTTCAGGTGAAGAGATTCTAGAGCTTATGACATTTTAGATGTAATACTTATAAATGTCCCGAGAGTTGTATTGGCACATTATTTGATACTCCGGACATGTCAGGACGGAAGTTATCTCGGGATGGTAGTTATCTCCGGACATGTCCAGACGGTATTTGTCTCTGGACGTGTCTGAACGGTGGTCGCCTCCGGATGGTGGTAGTCTGCGGATGTGTCCAGGCAGTTGTTATCTCTGGGCATGTCCAGACGGTGTTTATTTCCGGGGGTGTTTGTCTGCAGATGGTGTTTATTTATTGGGGTGTTTGTCTCCGGACATATCCGGATGGTATTTATCTCAGGACAGTGTTTATTTCCGGGTGGTGTTTATAGCATGACCGGTACAAAATATATTTCAGACATTACTTTATCCCCATCTTCACTGTTATTCCATGCAGAATCATTTTGTTGAGACAGCGTGAATCGTAATTAGCGTGACTCCACACATCTGCCTTCACTTCATCTCAACTCATGCTTGCCTCCTCCCAAAGCCCTTCTCACCTCCTCACAAATGCCCTTCCCTCTCCGATGTCATAAAACTCTCTGGACGTTTATAACCATTACAGCTGAAATGAGAAAAGCTCTAGAATCTCTTCACCTGAACCGAATTTCAAAATTTAAACGGTGGAATTGAACTTAGCAGCAGTTCCGACTGATAAAAGATTCATTTGCCCAATTCACACATTGGTTGACACTCTGGATGTCTCCGGTCATCTCCCATCGTCTCGAGATGGTGTTTAGTATGACCAAGCCAGCCACTCCACATCAACTGTTTCATTGGAATGCTTGCTTGAGTGGGCGGAATAGATTCCAAGGTACTCAAATCGAATCATGGAATTGAAATGAATCGAGTTGTGAACCGGAATTGACGTCAATTCCAAGTAATTCCGACTTCATAGAAAGAAGTGTTTTTTTCAGTTGTTTTTTTTCAGTCCCTGTTAGGCATGGCCTGGTAATGCATTAATTGAAAAGGAACACACATCTTTGGTGTCCCATTTGCAATGTAGCAGAAAAAGTAAGTCACTTGCAAACTTAACAGGCCCCAAGGGTGTGTTCCTTATAAATGATTAGCAAGGCATTTAGAGTTGGCTGGTAAAGTGTGCTGATTGCTTTGCTGATGGATGGGTAGGCAATACATCGAATGATAAAGTTTTGATAACATGGCGTTCAGAAGGTCCAGAACTGCAGTTTGGAACTATTTCAGGAAGGTTAATGAAGACAGTCCAAAAGTTGCGTGCTCACTTTGTTCAATTTACCCCGTGTACCCCTCCCCATCCCGCTCCCTTCCACAGATCTCATGTGTCTATTCCCCACTGTTTTCTGCTTGCTCTCATGCTTCCCTTGTTATACGTTATGTGTGTTAGCTCTTATACGAGCCTTGACATTGTATTTAAAAAAAGAAAGGATATTGCTCATCACTGTAATATGTCCAATATGCTGAAACATTTGAAAACCAGACACCAGAGAGAGAGAGAGAGAGAGAGAGTACCTCTGAGTGATTCTTGAGAATGGCGATTCAAAGAAACCAAAGTCTGGAACAGCAACAAGTTAGCTTTCACAATCAACAGCATTTTTGCCCCGATATGCTGCCTTCCTTTCCCCACCCCTCATGCTGCCTTCCCTTCCCCTCACCCTGCCTTCCGCTTCCTAACCCTTCATGCTGCCTTCCCTTCCCCACCTCTCATGCTGCCTTCCCTTCCCCTCACCCTGCTTCCCTTCCCCTCCCTTCATGCTGCCTTCCCTTCCCCTCCCTTCATGCTGCCTTCCCTTCCCCTCAACGCTGCCTTCCCTTCTCTTCCAACTGCCTTACCTTCCCCTCACACTGCCTCTCCTCCCCTCAACGCTGCCTTCCCTTCTCTTCACACTGCCTTACTCCCCTCACACTGCCTTCCCTTCCCCTCAATGCTGCCTTCCCTTCCCCACCCCTCATTTCGCCTTCCCTTTCCCTCACACTGCCTTCTCCTCCCCTCACACTCTGCCTCTCTCCCCTCAACACTGCCTTCCCTTCCTCTCACACTGCCTTCCCTTCCCTCCCTTAATGCTGCCTTCCCTTACCTCACTCCCCCCGTCCTTTCTCGCCCCCCCCCCCACGCCTCGTTCTCCTCCTCAGCCTCCCACCCGTCCTTGCTCCTCCACCCATCATCGCTCCACTCTCCCCGTCTCTCTTATCCCCTTCCCCTCCCCCTCTCCCCTCTTTTCCCCCCATCACAATCTTAGTATTCCCGTCAGCGAAGCGAAGGGTTGTATTTGCCAGTGCATTATAAAACATTCTCATCTTTGAAATCACTCAAAAATCTCGATTAAAAGCAGAGTTATGGCCAAAATAGCGAAAATGTGGTCAGATCAGATATCACTGGGTCAATCTTGGATTTATGCAAATTATTCTCGTTGGAATCTTGGATTATGTTGAATTCTCGTTTTAACCAACACACACTCCAAAAAATTGCTCATTTGAGGTGAGACATCTACGAATCGATTCGAGACGGGTACACTGCTAATATTTGTAAAAGGAGAGTAAGGAAGGGGAGGTGGGGGGTAGTGGGCCAAATGCAGTGTAGGAGTGGGTAGAGGTCGAAATGTAGCAATTTATTTTGTGTATGTGGAAAAGGAACTCAATGTCGAGCAAACAGAATGAAAAGCCACAGTAAGACGTGCACACTGTGTATATCATGGGCAGGTGTTCATCAGAGGGACGGGTACAACACATAGTGCATGAGCGGAGCAAGCGAGGGTGCCAATTCGCTTTGGGAAAACCTCCACAGGAACAAGTTGTACATCCTGCATGTAATTTTTTTTTTTTTTTACAGAAACCCAAATCTCACACCAATATCATTTGCCATGATACCGAGATGACGGTTCGTGAGACTCGAGCGAGTCAAAGCACAAAAGGTAAAATTCATCCCTCGGACGGTCCATATAAGGGCTCCATTGTCGGGATGTCATTTCAAGGTGACCTTGTGCCAGTGATGAAGTTTGCACGTTTTATCTTCATCTTTCGTAGTCAAATGAGGAATCATCATTATTTGATGGAGCATCATTATAAATTGAACTCGAATGATCCAGGACTCCTAAACTGAATTTCAAAGACACGCTTTTGCATTCGAATTTTTTTCTGTTGAGATAATTTCAGAATAATATAATCATCCTCTTGATCAGAAAATTGCGAGCATCGAGGTCCCATGATGAATATGGCAGGGGTCAGAGTGGAGTCAACTCTGTCATGTCTCCGTTGTATTTATTAATCTTCATTTGGCCTTATATAAAAGGGGATGCCTTGGTGAAAGTCAAGATGGTTTTGTGTCAAATGCAAATAATTCAGGCACGATCTCCAGACGACAATATGGCTAACTAAAGGGGAGGGAGGTCATAAAAACATTAATAAGTTTGTACATGCTTAAATTGTATTTAAATGCATTATTGCACTGAACCAGGTAATCAAAATTAAACACAATCTCAGATTCCTTGTTATTCTTACTTGATCAACATTGTTAAAACAAATACTGTGTGTTTGCTTTTGCTTAAATGTGTGTACTTGGGTCTTTACATCTGCGTCCTCCCACATTCGCTCGAGGTTCCCCAACCACCCCCTCCACACCCTGTGTTCCCCCAATTCCCTGTCCTACAATTTGCCCTCTCCCACCACCCCATGTCCCTACATGCTTTGCCCACTCTCCGCTCCACACACTCCTCACCCCCTCACCTCCTACCGGTCCACCATGCCTCGCCAACCGAAGAGTGACCACTCCATTTACATATTGATTTGATATATCAAACTCTTTACAGAGCACTCGTGCTGATGAAGCAGTTTCTTAGCAAGTGTTATACTGGGTGGTTTTCCATTTCCTTTCCACCATTGTTTGTCCATGCTCTATCCTCTCAAACGCTGAGCATTAAGCAAGGAAGCAGCACCTTACATTTTAAAGTTTATGGTATGACTCGCCCGGGGTTTGAACCACCCTCCTCCCAAACTAAGGAGCAGACAGTCTTACCAAGATGCCACTGAGTTTGAGACATATCTATCGATACCAATAAATGTGTGTGTGTGTGTGTGTGTGTGTCCTCCATACCCCAAAACTATAAAAACCTAGCAGTCAGAAACTTTGCATGCATACTAAGAAAACTCCAAGAGTGAAAATTGGGTGTTTGGGTTAATTAAAACACCCCTTTTGAAGATAATTAACAGCCTTATTTAATTATATCCTTTATCAGGCACATCCTTGGCTGGCACACTCTCTGGGGTCTTAAGGCCTTTCCTGGGTAACCTCGCTGAGGTCTGAAGCCGCCATGTTTTTTGGCCTGCTCAACCATGCCTTGACTTGGACAGGCCGCAACAATTTCTTCACGATAAAGTTTTTTTTTTCACTTTCCTCACTCATATCATCGAATGCCTGTTCCTCATAGCTACGAATTGCTGGGTACATTGTGATGCTTATAAACGCCTGGAGACGCCAGCGTTTGTGGCTTTATTTCATTTCCGCACATGTGATAACTGCGACAATCTCTTAAACTAAGCAGAATTACAAAATTTAAGCTGCAGAATCGAACTTAGCAGTAGTTCCTACTCCTAGAAAAGTGTTTATTTGTCCAATTTGGCCATATTTGACATTTCAGGCGTCTCCGGGAGGTGTATGTTTAATATGACGGTTCGGTGATTGCGAACAGCGTGCCAAGGGAGCCATTTCTTATGAACTGTTTCATTGGAGTGCTTGCTTAAGTGCTTAAGCCACTTGGCGAGCATTCTCAAAGCTGCTTGGTTGTTCATTTCGGTAAAACTTCACGTGCTTTCAATCTAACATTGATCAGCCATACGTTTCCGCCTTTCTTGGGTCCCACGGTGCCGTGCAGTGGGTGCCTCAGGAGGTGTCTCGTCCGCTGAAAATGTGCAATTTTATTTTAACAGGAAATCGCTTTGTTCAAGCTTTTTGGTGATCTCCTTTTATAATCCAGCCTCACGTCGACATTGATACATATCAAAAAACAATAAGGTCCATCCGACCTCGTGTTCGCCATGTTTGTTCCAGCTGTGAAGGCATAGACTGACATTTTGTGTTCTCTGTGGCTTGACATATTTTAAAACTGAATTTTCCACTTGAATTATTCTTTGAAAAACTCTGTTTAAAGGTAAATCATTATGTTTGTCATTTTTATGTATTTTGTGTGTGTGTGGTGTGTGTGTGTGTTGTGTGTGTGTGTGTGTGTGTGTGTGTGTGTGTGTGTAAAATGTATTACCACAACGGCACTTAGCACCAGTGTGTGTGTTTTTGTTATTGGTTGTTATCTCCATATACGGGTTTAAAAGGTGGAACGGAGCCCTCCCAGGTCTCAAAGTATCCGTGTGTGGTGTGTGTGTGTGTGTGTGTGTGTGTGTGTGTGTGTCGTTGATTGGTATCTACTTATGTGGGTTTCAGAATGTGGAATGGAGTCCTCCCAGGGTAGGTTCAAAGTATCCCCCTTCATTTCGGGAAGGGGTCACGATCCACGGACCAAGCTGTGAAGTTTTCTATTTTCAAAGTTTTGTGCCGAGGGCTCTCTTTAGGATCGTTACTGAGCCCAGGAGAGCTTCCAACTGTAGTTTGTTTGTAGTGATAGTCCCAGGGATGGTTTTTAATATGTCTGTGAGGTTCTTCATCATCATTCCCACAGCTCCAACTATCACTGGTACAATTTTGGCATTCTCCATCTTCCAGGATATTTTCACTTCATTCTTGAGGTCTTTGTATTTGGTCATTTTCTTGATTTCTGCATCGTTTAATCAAAAATCACTGGTATTAACACCTCAATTAGGAATGCCTTCTTCTCTTTATTGTACCTAAGTATGGTATCTGGTTGCGATGCTCTCTTTTCGATGTTCATACTCGATGGGATCATTAGTTCATACGTGAGCGGTACTTCCATGTTTTCAGTGATTACTTTTGGTTCATGTTCCCACGAATTTTCTGGAACTAGGATATCAAAGTTTTTGCAAGTGTGCCAGCAGTTAACTTTACAAACTCTGTTGTGTCATTGTGTGTACAGCTGTTCTGACACGAGTTGTTATTTTTTGTTCAGTCATTAAGCATAACATATCATTCTCTTTACTAACGCCATCTCCATCTCTCACCTTTCTCTCCTTTTTTTTTCTTCCTCCCTCCCCCCCTCACTCTCCCTGTCCCCCTCCTCACTCCCTGCTCTGAATAAAATGCAGCACTCTCCTCCCACACCTCTGTTACTCTCTCTGTCTGTCTGTCTCACTCTCTCTGTCTCTCTGTCTCTCTCTCTCACCACCTCCTCGCATCCCTTCCTCCCACAGTGTATAGCAATGTTTGGTGGGGCGTTGCTCTCCCCACCTCCACCCCCTCCCCTTCCTCGCTCTTCCCCCTTTCCTTGCTCTCCTTTCTTCACCTTTCTAGCTTCCCTCCCCTCCTTTCCCTCCATTCTCTCTGCCTCACCTCTCTCCTTCCCCTCTCTCTCTCCCTTCTCTCTCTCCCTCTTCTCTCTCCCTCCCTCTTTCTCCCCCACCCCCCAACCTTTAATACCTCAGTCAGCGAAGTGATGGGTTGCATTTACCAGAAAATATAGATTCAAGACCCAATCACATCTCTCACCTGTAATTGGAGATAACAACCAATCAGCTCTCACCAAATCAATTACCCCAGGTGGCTGGGATTATCAAATAGATGAACTACGTGCTCTTCTTGCCAAAGAAAGCTGCACAAAGCAACAATGAAAAGCTACTCAAGGTAAGCCGTGTGCTATTTCAAACTCTCCCCGAGTTACTCCACCTCTCGTTAATTTGTTTATCTTGTTGTCCACACAGAATGTGAGTGTGTATTAATTACATTTAGACCCTTTATAATACTAAGACCCTTTGAGACCCTCAACAACCCCAAGACCACAAATACCCCAAACACTCTTAAAACCCTTTATAACCAGAACACCCTTTAGACCCTTAGCACCCTTTAAGACCCTAAAGAGCCCCTAAGACCCCAATGACCCTTTGAAACCCTAAGATCCGATGACACTTTAGGACCCTTTATACCCCTAACACCCTTTAAGACCCTAAAGAGCCCATAAGACCCCTATGACCCTTTGAGACCCCTAAGACCCTTTATAACCCTCAGACCCTTTATAACCCTTAGACCATGTAGATCACTTATCCCCATAAATGCCATGATACCCTTGAGAACCCTTGACCCTTTTCAAACCTTTCTACCCTTTACACATTTAGACCTTCACAACCTTCAGACCTTTTAATACCCTTTAGACCCCTGTGACCTTTAGACCTATTTTATACGTTTTCAGACCCTTTAGCCTCCTTCAGACAATTCCGACCCTTTAGACCTTAAATTCCACTCTTTAGACCTCTTCGACCTTTTAAGACCCTAAAAACACTTTAGGCCATTTGACCTTCACAACTCTTCAGATCTTTGACTTTTACATATTTAACACAAGATCATTTAGACCTTTCATTTGCAATCAACGACCTTTCATTTACTTGCCACACAAAACAAGTCCTGCCGAGGGTCTGCAACCTCCGATTGCTCTTTCTCGTTTCATTCTGTGTTCCGTTTCTGTTTCATCTCCATTTTTCTCCTCCACATCTTGCTATATTTGAGCTTGAATTCAGCTCGTTCATCTCCTGTGTCCTCCTCCCCTTCCGTTTTTTCTCATTCTTCCCCCTGCAAATTATTCCTTCAAGTGTCCCTCTACCTTCCTGTTGGTGTTCTTCCCCCCTTTCCCTGTGTTCTTGTTCTGTTATGTTCTGGTCCATGATCTCCCTCTTCCACGAACCTCGACTTTGTGTACGAAAAAGGAAAATAAGACCACCATGCAACTGTACATGAGGGCAACGCCTCAAACTCTTCAAGAGTAACTGCAGAAAAATCGACTAGAACGGCACTCGGTAGAGCACACACCTCCGCCAGGTGAACTGCTTACATGTTGTATCCCAAAGATAGGCCGGATCTTCATCCAGACCTTAACCAAAATGGAGTTGGCTTGTTCTTGTCACTGAACCAACTCGTCTACCTAGGTTGTCACAACTCGTCCACAACTTTTTGAAATATCGTAATATAGTTTGTGCAATATGTACTGTATACATATCATCTCATTGATGAAGAATCACTTTTAAAAAAAAATTCTCAGATCCGGATCTTCACCAAAATGTAATCTGTTCACCCTTGTCACACACTCAACATGTCCACCAAGATTCGTCCGAATCCATCTAACTTTTTGAGATATCCTGCTCACAGACAGACAGACAGACAGACAGACGGACAGACAGGGGTGAAAATGCAACCTCCGTCCACCTTCGGTGGTGAAGGTAATAAAGAAAAACATCAGGAGGTCAGTGGGTCAACCAACAGTCTGAGCAGGTGAGGGTTTCTTGAGGAACACAAAATATATGTGACTTTGTGGGTGCAGTGGGTGTGGTGGGATTGAGGAGGGCAGAGGTAGGAGAGGGCAGGAGGAGGAGGGAGGAGAGATGTAAGCTTGCATAAAAGAGAGCCAACCAACTTGTCTCAGGTGACAGAGTGACCATCCCTGGGAATCAGTTTCCTGGGTTGAGAATTTGAAGATCTGAAGCATTAATTCAGCCTCTTGACTGCTTCATTCAATGATCCTGATTTTCAGCTAGACAGCATCCACCATCATGCACGTTTCCACTCTTCAATCCCAGATCCCCTGACAATGGTGGGTCCACAAATGTACAGGGGGGCGGGGGGGGGTATGAAAGTGGTTTTTACCCCCGCAGAATTTCTCGCACCTCCCTCCCTCCTTTCCCCTTCACCCTTCCCCGTTGTGGTGGTGCAAGGAGAATGATGGAGCGCATACAGATACAACGATCACTATATAATGATTAATTATTGCAAGTACTGCACAAGAAAACCTGAATATATTCAAAGATTTGAATAATGAAGGCTTTTCTGGGGGCAAGGGAGGGGTAAAGCCACTTTCAGGCCACCCTGTACACGTATCCGAAGGTCATACAATCAGAGACACAGAGACAGAGAGAAAGAGCTACCTCATCTGTCCTTGCAGTCAAAAGGGACTATGGTGAGAACAGTTGCATCTACATGATGGTGACTAGCCGAGAGTTTTAATTTTATTTTCTCACATTGTGGTTATTCAAGCTGAGAGAGCTGCCATGTTTGTTTTTTTTTAAAAAGACAAAACACAAGGCTCCACTTGCTGCCTCTGTTTTCAGTAAAATCTAAAACAAAGGAAGGGTGCAGGCAAGATGGGCCAAACGGCCGTTTCATGTGTCAGGAAATCTTTGTGTTCTCTCATCCCAGAGGTAAACGCTTGAATTTCTGTCTGCCCTGCATGTCCCGAACCTCATCCATTAGTCCCTTCTCTACAAACGTTTGAAAATGAATCTTTGTTGTTCATTAGTAACTGGACTTTAATGCTCGATGGGCACATTTAGAATAATAAATGCTTCATGATTCATAAATTTCTCAGTAATCTCTCCATATTGCTTGCCAATGATGCCATCGCATCCTCTACAATCTACATGCTTCCAACGCATGTGGTTTTAATGATTATGCTCTATATGATCCTTCACAGCTTAAATATCTTTAGATATCAAACCACCTTATGTTGTGTTGGCCTTCCTCATCGTTATAACTATCTTCAAATCCACAAATCATTCAGATTACTCACACTCGACATCTCATTAGCCTTCCCTTTACCCCCCATGCCCAATGCGGTGTTCCATCTCTAGGGCGGCCACAATGTCTTGTAACACTTTGTAAAAAATTATGGCGTTACCTTTGTGTGCAATGTTCATTTGTTTCCTTTTTTCAGATCGAGCGAACATAACCATGGGTGATACAAACAATGATACCATTGAACAATGGATTGTTGTCGGTGTCTGGGTTTCCACTCGACTGGCCACCTCGAAGCCCAGACATGTCGACATGTGATAATTCCTTTTGGGGCTTCATCAAAAAGATTGTTGCAAAGCAGCACGCCGAAACCACCGATGACCTTAAACAAGCAGTGAGACTTCTTTTTAATCGGATCACCCAACAAATGGCCCGGGTAATGTCCCACCGAACATGGCACAAAATGATTCGCTGTAATGACAATGATGGAACACAGATGGATCCACTGGACACTTAAGGCTTGTGTCATGTGATGTAAAATGTGTAATATAGTAGAAGAGTACCACAAATGTATGTGGTATAACTTGTAGAACCCTTCAGTGTTGTCAGATAACACGATAAAAGGCAACGTCACAATTTTTACAATGGGGTGACAAGACATTGTGGCCAGGATGTACATTAATTTTTCTCACTTATTGTGACACATTTGTACTCCATGCACTAAACGATGTCCTCAAACAACTTTTTACACTGAAACACAACTCTGCGTACGTTTTAAAATGTACTTTTCAACAACCTTTCTCAGTATCTCAGAAGTTGTCTTTCTAAAATTGCAGCTCATCTAAAATGTCAAACACAACACAAGTTATTAACCTCACTGCTTCACGACGTATACACATCCACATCCTATTGTCCCGAGGGCCAAATGCTCATTGGTGTGTCGGGCACGTCCAAAACGAACTGGAATATAGTCACTGCCGGCTCAGTCTATGCTTCACGTGCACGGCATTGTTCAAGGTGCTTGATATATCTATAACTAGTAAACCTGCTTGATATGCGTTAAACAGCAATGAAGGGGTTAAATACATACCTCTCAGAGAAAATCATGCGAAAATGAAGAAAAAAAAAACAGAAATTTCATTAAAATGAAAAAAAAATCCATAGATACAGGTTGCAAAGAACACCTCTCAGGTGCAGGAAAAGATTTCATGTTTTTAAATTTTTGAGGATCACAACCTTGCACAAAATTTATATGTGCTGGGTAATCCTTCCTCACAAAAACAGTCTCAAATCCCAACTTCTCTTCTTCCTAATGCTAGTCAATCCGAGAAAGAAAAATCTCACAACAACAAAACAACATCTGTCCAACCTCAAGGTTCAACTTTGAAACTTGTCTCTCTCCTCTAAAACCTGGTGGCAACTTGTTAAATCCCTCTCTTGGGTATGCTCCCCTTCCAACCCTTCCCTCTCTTCAAATGGCACCACAGCCAATTGAGCCTTCTCTCTCTGTACCCACACTACAAAGCCATCACCAACTGCACCAAGACTCTGTGTCTTTCCCGCTTGAGAAGGTGAAGTTTTTCTCAACCCTCAACTCTGATTGTGCAACTGGACCGGATGGCATCAGCTCACGTGTCCTAAAAACCTGCTCTGCTGTCCTTGCACTTCCTCTCTCTGCCCTTTTCACCCTATCGTTTGCCCTTGGTCATCTTCCATCTTCTTGAAAATCAGGCAACATCACCGAATTACATAACCAAGGTGAGAAAACTGATCTCCTCAACTACAGACCATTCAGCATACCTCCAATCATCGGATTAGGTCATGGAATCCATCATCACGTTACATATATAATCCTTCCTTATTTCCTACCATGTGATCTCAGACCATGAGTTCAGTTGGATTCAGACCAGGTCACTCAACTTTGGACATGCTCCTTCTGCTCTCTCAGCAAAGGTTGGAGGCCCTCAAACTCAGACATAAGATTAGGGGCATCTCTCTTAACCTAATTCAAGGATTCGATGCCGGCTGACACCCCCGACTTGCTCTCCAAACTCTCTGCCTATGCGCTATGACATCCAGGCCAACTCAACACAGCTTACTGACTTTCTTTTACTCTCATAGTCAATGTTTGACTCTCAACGGGATCCTCTCATCTGGAGTATGTCAAGGCTGGAGCACCCCAAGGCAGTGTTCTCGCTTCCATCCTATTCTTAATCTTCATCAACGATGTCTCTGACTCTCTGGAAAATTCCCTTTATTGATTTGCTGATCACACCACCCTCTGCTGTGACATGCCTCATCCTACAGATACACAGGCAGCCTCTTCCCTCTATTCAGATATTGACAAAATCACAAGCTCGTCAAATGATTGAAACACATTTTTCAATCCAGACAAATCTCACACTGTCACTGCTATCTCTCTCCACAATGATCGTCTGGCAACATCCCACCCTCGTCTACTTTCTTAATATGAGGAAGTTCAGTCATTCAAACCCTTGGGTCTCACTATCAGCCATGGTCTTTCTTTGGCAAACCACATTTATAAGTTGGCCTGCAAAACCAGCCACCGACGACGGGGCATCCTCCATCGTACAAAGCCTTCCTTGGTACTTCCTTCCTTCTTTCCTTGACTCCCTTTTGCCAAGTTCCGTCCACGTGGGACCGAGTTTAGTGGTATCGAGGACAGCGCCTGGACATGGACCAGGGAAGGCTCTGTTCAGTCTTAGGGACTTGCAAGTGGAGATGATGACCGGTGGTGGTGGCACGCACACGCACACACACACTCCAAAATCGTGATTCTTTATGAAATATCAAATCTTTGCAACCATATATTCAGCAGATAATACAAAATACATCACAATTCAAATCCC
>CM068963.1:119266243-119282604 GCA_035128595.1 Eptatretus atami
TAGCGGATGTAGTTGTGTTGTGAATGGATGTAAGGTAATATTTATTTTTTTCATAGCAAAATAGACGGTTTAATTGGATAGTATTCTTAAGGAAGCGAATGTTAAAAGTATATCTAACGTTCGCATTCTCGGCTTTGCTATTCGCATATTGAACCGAATCGCTAGTGAGCTTCTACTTAAAGCGTTGCACGTGAGAATAGGAAACACAACACAAACAACAAACAACACAATACCCGGCTATTTGTGAATCCGTGTCGTTGGATTATGACGCTTTTTGCTTAACGAGTTCGTCTTAGTTAAACGCTGTGCGGTTTGTAATAGTTGGAATAGGCAAAGCCTAAGAAGCGAACGTAGAATCTTATTCAGACATTCGCTTCTGACCTTCACTATAACTTGTGACAACTGTATACGCAATTCACGGTTACTTCGGCCTGGATTCGGGATCAGCGATCAAATAAACGTAAATCACGATTAAAAATTATTTTTTGAAAGATGCGGGGGATATGTTTATTAAAATCAGTGGAGGAGAATATATCACGCACGGTCTGATATGTATTTGGTCTTTCATGTCTCCAACGATGCTCTTTAATCTCGCCGGCATGCATCATTCCCGCCGTGACAAAACGCGGAAATAAAAAAAAACAAGAAAACAAAAAAAAAACGGAAGCAAAGAGGCTATAGCCAAGGCACGGATTCAAATTCATGTATTGTGATTGTTTTTGTTGTTTCCTATGTCTGCTCAAGTGCACTGCGTTAAGTAAATATTCACAGAATAGGAAATAAGAAACCCAATCGTTTTATACACGCACAGCGCGTTTAAAACAACCGGAAGCAAAAGGTCACTATCCAACGACAGCGGATTTTCACATAGCAGGGTAATGTGTTGTGTGTTTGTTTCGTATTCTCTCACGTGCACCGTTAAGTATGAAGCTCACTGCGTTCGCTAATAGTACCAGATTGGGTTTTATATTTTCTATTCTTTGTGAATATTACTTAAACGCGGTGCACGATGAGAGAATAGGAAAAACAAAACAACACATACCCTGCCAATTGTGATCCGTGTCTGTTGGTTATGACCGTTTTTGCTTTCCGTTTTTTTTTTTTTGCTTCTTGTTTTTTTTTGTTTCGCGGTTTTTTTGTCATTGGGGAATAGATGCATGCCGGGAGAATCATGACCGTGAAGTGATTTATTTATTTATGTCAATTATTGTTTCCGCAAAGTTAATTGTTATCCTTGCCGAGTGGATTTTTTTCATGACAGGAAGTGTTTATTTTTGTATTTAAACATTACCTGGGAGGTGATTATTGAGAACTCTTCCGTGAACTTATATTTATCTTTTATTCTTGACTCAGGTAAGTGATTGTTTGTTATTTATCTAATTCAATTTATTTTTCCTCAAATTTAATTTTCATAAAAATATTCTCCCGCATCATTCAAAAAAATTAAATTTTTCATTCGCTGATTATCATTATTTGATTCGCTGATTCCGATCTCCAGGCCGAAGTATACGCGGATAATTTGCGTCCAGAAATCATCAGCTGTGCGGCGCTTACACGTAGCCTCGGATTAGTTGGCAGTTATTACAGTTGTGAACAACACCTTATAGGTAAAGTTCAGAAGAGAATGTAATGAAGAATTCTCGTCGCTTCTCAGGCTCTTGCCTATTCCATATTAGCGAACACAGTGAGTTCATACTAAGCGGACAGAGTAATAGGAAACAAACAAACAACGAACAACATAATACCTGGGCTAATTGAATTCGTGTCGTTGGCTACGGACCCTCTTACTTCCGGGTGTTTTGCTTCCGGTTTTTTTTTGCTTCCGGTGGTTTTTTTTTGTTCCAGTTTTTTTTTCTCCGGGGTTTTTGTCTGGATGATGCAATGCGGGAGTAAAGCATCCTCGGAATGAAAGACCCAAATATCAGAACATGGTGTATCGATTCCTCCAACTGATTTTAAATTTAAAAGATATCTCCCGGCATCATCAAAAATCATTTTTTAATTTCTGATTTTACATTATTGATCGCTGATCCGGAATGCAGCCGAAAACCGCGAAATTGGTCGTATACAGTTGGGAACAAGTTATAGGTTAAAGTCAGAATCGAATGTAAGAAAAGTCTACGTTCCTTTCTAGATATTTATTTTTTTAGAATGAGATCCTCGTTTAGGCGGATGAGTGTAGTTGTTGTTGTGAAGGTAATTTTGAGTAATATAATTTTTTTAGATAATTCCCTGTTCTAGGCGGTGTGTAGTTGTCTTGATGAAGGTAATTTTGAGGTAATATGTAATTTTTGAGATGAGATTCCTGTTCGAGCGGTTTGTAGTTGTGTTGTGAAGGTAATGTTGAGGAAATTATTTTTTTTTAGATGAAATCCGTTCTAGGCGTTGCGTTGTTGTTGTGAGTAATGTTGAGGAAAATTTTTTGTTTCAGATGAGATCCTTTCTAGGGCCGGTGTAGTTGTGTTGTGAAGTAATGTTGGAGTTATAATGTTGAGGTAATATTTATATTTTTATATGGATCCTGTTGTAGGCGGTGAAGTTGTCTTGTGAAGGTAAGCGTTGAGGAAATTTTTTTTTTTTCAGATGAGATCCTTTCTAGGTGTAGTTGTTGTGATTGAAGGTAATGTTAGATATTTTCTTTTCAATGAAGATCCTGTTCTAGGCGTGTGTATTTGTTGTGAAGTAAATGTATGGGTGGTATATTATTTTTTAGATGAAAGTACTCTTTCAGGCGCGTGATGTATTGTGTTGTGAGTAATGTTGAGGTAAATTTTTTTTTCAGAGAGTTCCTGTTCTGCTGGTTGTATGTCGTTGTGAAGTAATGTTGGTAAATTTATTTTTTTAGATGAGATCCTGTTCTAGGCGTTCGTCGTGTTTGTCTTTGTGAACGTAATGTCTGCAGTTGAATATTATTTTGTCTTCAGATGAGATCATGTTCTAGGCGGTGCGTAGTTGTGTTCGTGAACGGTAATGTTGAGCGTTTAATATTTTTCGTTTCAGATGAGATCTCTTTCTAGCACAGGCGCTTGTTCTGTTCTGAAACGGGAATTCGTATTAATTGTTGAGGTAACATATTTTTTTTTTAGATAGTCAACGATTCCTGTTCTACGGGCGTAGTTGTCTTGTGAAAGCGTAATGTTGAGCTTTTTCTTATTTTTCTCGAAGATGAGATCCCTGTATCGAGGCGGTGTAATTTTGTAATGGGTAATCTTTGACAGGATATAATGTTGACTGGCTAATTATTTTTTTTTAAGAATGAGATCCTGTGTACGGGACGGTATGTGTTGTTGTGATGAAGTTAATGTTGAGGTAATATCTAATTTTTTCAGATTCGAGTTCCTGTTCTCGCGCGGTAGTAGTTGTTGTTTCGAAGGTAATGTTGAAGGTAAAAATAATTTTTATCGTGATTTACTATGTGATCGCTATTCCCGAATCCAGCCGAGTACGGAAAATTGCAGCATCGTTCTATGCCACCTGAGACCTAGATCTGTCAAAATCATCCTGTGCGCGCTTACATGTACCACGGTATAGTGGCAGTATACAGTTGTGACAAGTTGGATGCACCAAATGTCCGAAAATCATAGCAAAAAAGACTTTTAATTTGATGTATTTAAAAGAAGCGAATGGTAAGAAGAATTCTACGTTCGCTTCTAGGCTTTGCCTATCATATTAAAATTAAACCGTCAAATCTTCGCGAAGGATTAGCGACGCGATCACGAGGACGAGTCACGGAGAGCCCGAGCTTGCAGCAGTAGAAAAAGACATCACATGGGATATACGGAATGGCCGAAGAAAAGGGAAAAAAATGCAACTGACGAAAATAAAGAAGATGATGAAAACATTTTGTGGAGGAGTGGAAGGAGGAAGGAGAGTGAGACGGACGATCATGTCGATTGAAATACCGACAGAAGCTGGCCATTCTGGCAAATTTCCACACTCCTCAATCTGACCAGCTAATAGAAACCGTACTATGTGTTCTGCTCTTACAGATGTTGTGGGATTCTCACGAAATCAGTTTTACCTTCAGAGAGCCTTGGATAATTTTGGGCATATGCACGTGACGGACATTAGCCACCGTGTCTGTGATCATTAGGATCTTTTAAGGATATCACATCCTGACTGCGGAATTGATGCAGGAACGCGCCTTCGGTGCAGAGTGAGGGATGGAGGCTATTTGGGCTTTTGCGGGAAAGTCTCTGGGCCTGCCTTCATGTTCATTGCTATCGATACCAAAAACTGCTGCTTGATGTTGTTTGATGGCCTAACAGACTTTCTTGCAGCAGAAGGGACATGGACTTGCCTAAACGGGGGTTGGAACTGGTTGAGGAGTGCTACAATGCATGAAGGAAACCTCCGCTCTGAGGATGAGTTTCACTGATCTGTGGAACAAGGCCAACGTCGATGCTTCACACGCTACACCTGCACACCAAATGGAGACGCACAACGAATAAGAACTGAACAGTTTGTTAGTTTTGCAGACTACAGGACAAAACAACCGCAAATGACAAGACGGAACTGCGGGTTTTACGCGCAATTGAACACTGTGCTGGAGAGATTCGCAAGCGCTTCACGTGAGCGCAAACCACACAACTCGCCCGTCACTCGCTGCTTGATCCCGAAATGGCACGGTTTGGTATCCCCACTTGCTCCACACATCATGACATTAACAAAGTCAACCATCAGTGGAACAGAGTGTTGTGGTAGCAAGCAGTTTATTCGACAAGACAGAAAAGCAAGCCAAACGAGAGATAGGACAACACAAAACTCCTCTTTCAACATACCACAAAACGCTGGAAGCCATCCAAAGTATAGTGACTGCTACTGACTTGGACTAACATTGGTGCGTCCACTCCATGTGTGACAACTCATTCTCAATATTGAGGAATGTTTCATCTGGACCACCCAACGGGTCCATGCGCCATGCACGCAAGGCACAACTGGTACAGCTGGCCTCGAGAGAGCCTCACACGCAAATGCCTGAAGAATGGAGGAGAGGTCCTTCAGAGATCACCACCGAACGCGTCGCCTGCAGCTCCTTCTGACAGTGAGTTACAGCGGTATAAAAGATCGAGGATTCAGATTGTGTGTGTGACTTTCTGGATGTGTGTGTGGTTGATGGTTGCGGTTGTGGTTTGTCAGCACCGCCGTGGTCCGGCTTGCTTTGTACTTCTGATGTTTAAGTTAAATGTTGTGTTGGTGCTTGCAAATCCCATATCTAGTTTTTTTGTTTTGCTTTTGATTACCTACCTCTGTTTAATGACGCTTTAAAATGCGACTTTGGTGCGTATTTCTCATGTATGTTTAAGTTAACGTGTGATCGACAGGTCATAGCCACTGTCATCTTATTTGAAGTTGCACTGATTGCAGTGCCAACCTCACCCGTTTGAATCATTGTATCTCTGGTATATTAATTTCTAATGCAATTCTTGACAAACACCTTGCATAAGTGAACTGAATTTGATGCCAATTGTCTAATCATGAATATCTGCATGTGAATGTGCCAGTTTGTTGCGGTCTCTCCTGCATTCGAATAATTGTGTAGGCCAAAAACATCGGACATATTAAATCTAGCTGAGATTAAATTTGGTTAGTATCTGACGCACCTCAGTTATAGATGCGTCAATGCTGCATGAATACAATAGCATACCGGTTATCAAAAAAATATAAATATAAATGTGCCCCCCCATCCAGGTCATATGTCCCCTTAATTACTGAGCCCTGGGACGGGCGTCCCCGGTGACTTAGTCCGAAATGGGCTCATGGATTTGGTCTCGATTTTCATGTTTGTGCGTGCGTGGTCCGCACCATATCTCAGACATATAAGACTGATTTTATGCGTACTGGACACAAGACAACACATGATGGCTATACATATGCAAGTCAATGTTTTTTTAACGACTCAGATCCAGATGGCCGACTAGCGGCCATTTTAGATGGTTAAAAAAAACTAGTGTCAAACACTCCTCGACGATTTCTCGGACATGTATTTCCTGATCATTGTTCAAACTTATTACAGCAGATAAAGATGGCTAGAAAGATAGGCACGTCATGTTGTTTTTTTATTTGAGATCATATCCAAGATAGCTGACTGGTGGCATTTGTTAAGAAAAGTGTCCCCAACATTTCTCAGACATGCATCGTCAAATTTTGGTACAAGCTTTGGACAAGCACAGTACATGACGGCCTCACATATGCACCACTTCTATTTTGCGTATCTGATCAAAGATGGCCGGACTGGTTGACTGGTGCTCATTTTAGTTGTTACATAAATATGGGCTCGCCCTTTAACTCCATACAACAAAAATTACTAAACAATGGGGGCGAAGACATTTTAGGGCTTTTATTGTTCTTCCAATAACTTCCAAGAATCATGCAATATATTAATAGATTGCATTAGAGGCTTGCATGAGTATTCGGTGAAGAAGAGCGCCATAAATGGCTGTGTACCATCAATAAAGCCTCCCTCTCCTAATTGTGATCAATGTTGTCTTATCAAGTGTGTATTATGCGGTTGGTGTGTATGAAAATTGCTCCAGAATCCTCAGATTTTATCAGTACATCACCTATACAACATTATTGGACAGACTGGTTGGCTTCCTTGCTGCTGCAAGGCCGGACTGCCTTCCATTTTGCTTCTGGTGTTCCTTGTCTTCTTTATTTTAAATGCTGTGGAGGTGGTTTGATTATTGTTTCTGAGGGTGAAGTTATTCCAGTCTATTATAGTATCGGTTATTGTAGCTATTAGGTTCTTCCTGATGTGTACACTGAAGAGGCAGAAAGTGGTGGTGGTTCCTTTCCTGAAGCGGGATGCCTTCATTGCACATGGTGGATATATCAATAAGCAATTCATGGTGTATTGCCTTGTGGAACAGTATGAGCCCACTTAGCCGTCAGTGAGTGTGGCAAGAAGGCCACTCCAAGGAGTTCAACACTGACATACAATGGAGGTTTGTGCATAATCATTAGAGACAAACGGCTGTTGTTCGTCTTTGTGCCATTTCCAGTTTGTTTACCAAGATAGACTGTGCGAGTGGGGAAGCCCAAACTGTTGATACTCAATTGGACATACAATCCTTTTTTACCAGCTATCTAAAGTTTTAGTATTCATATTTGGTTCGGTTTCTCCACACAAATCCCAGGATTGTTTGCTGATCAACAGGATTCCAACATGATGATCTCCATGTCATGTGCTGACACCAAAGTAGACAGTGTAAGGTTTTACCCTCATCAGTGCAGTATGTGAAATTCAGTTGTCTGACGTCGTTTTGCTGTCAACAAGAATTGTTTTCCGGGAACAGCTCATTCTTGAATTGTGTGGCACTCTGACAGTTTGAAAGTTATTTCTCTCATACGTCAAGATCTTTCTGTAACTGTGTTTGATCTTCCTGCCCCACGAATGGTATAGGGACAAATGCAATCTTCAGCGAAGAGCTTTATTCCTGGTCCCGTTGACTGATACTCTCCCTTGCTGTCGATTAATGTACATTAGAAACATAAGAGGCGAGGAATGGTCCTCCTGGGGACACTGATGAAACTGTATTGTTTCTGCATCAACAATACATGACTTCTCTTGGTTAGCCAGATATTCTAGTGCCATTTCAGAGTTTCACGCTTATCCCGAAGTTGGTATTTTACTTCGGTTTTTGATGTGCCACAGAATCAAATAATTTACTAAAATCTAGTGTGTATGTGTGTGAATATATATAGAATATATATATTATATATATATCATATATATATATAGTATACATATATTATTTTTAAAGAAGGCACTTCCAACCAAAAGTAAAAACTTAGATCACTGTTGCTAATTTGACCCAAAAAAGCGAGAGCAGATCTATCTCAGGCACGTTTCGCTGGCTTCACAGCATTGATCTAGTTTTTACTTTTGGTTGGAAAGCGCCTTCTTCTGGAAAAAGTGTGATCAGCAACCGCCCAATTCTTATACAGTATACTGTATATGTAGTGTGTGTATGGCGTTCGATTGGTGGGGACGGGGGACATTTCCCCCCCCCATTTTTTATCAAGGGAGGGACAAACATATCATTGTCCCTCCCACTTTTTCATTTGAACGTAAGTTAGTAACACAAAAACGAGAAAAAAAGCTGCTCTAGTACAATCCAGGCCGAGAGCTTCTCAAATACAGAATAAATTTTTTAATCTCTCTATAATATCCAGCAAATCTCTGTGTGCATGTTTGTTTGGGCATGTTTTGTCTGCGACCGCTGTTTCTCAACTCCTGGGTCCGAATCTCTTGGAAACTTCGCCAGGTATATGCTCGGGACCGAGGATGTGGCCTTTTCACTGTTTTGAAATTAATCGATCAATTGGGTTCGCCAAGTATTGGTCTCCGTTACTCGCATATAGCCTGTTCGCGTCTTGCTTTGGCTTTGCGGAGTGACTAAACAATTCGCGTAAATTAGAGGGGGGGGGGGGGGGTTGCCAATACACAGCCTCTCTGGATCTTTACTTTTTGCCAAAAACAAACAAAAGAAAAAGAACCGTTAAGTTTTTATTGGTCTATTAATAGTTCTATTAAGATGGTAGGTTAACAATTCAACATTGAGAATACGTGCTCCAAGCAGGGTCTCCACCGGCCAAGCATCCATAGCGACGTGCTTTTTGATTCTTCTGTGGATGTCGGCGCTGCTTATTTCATTGGGAAGCAGGAATTTCGCAAAGCGTTGATGGTCAGCACTATAGCAGTGGAGACTGGGTGAACCTTACATTTTGATGGTATTGTTGGGACGGTTATTCAGCTTTTATCGTCATTTTATGGTGTTTAAAGAAATCGCGCCTTTATAGGCCCGGAGCGCCACGCCTCGGGATAGTTGTAGGCCGCAACGGCTCGGGGCCCCTTTAGCGACCAAATAGTTTCTTCACCTTTCTAACTGTATATCGCGGATGCCTATATTATTACCTGCACGATGATGTGTGTGTTTATTTTTGACTTGCACGTCGATGTTATCAGCCATAAAAATTTCGTTTGGTTCTGGTCATGCTGGAGCTTGTGCTGGCATGACGCGGTTTCACTCTCCGCGTTCGCACGAACGAACGGAGAAGAGTATTTTGTATTCTGTTTTCATTATTTCGCGTCAGATTTAACATGGCTAACCCAAACGTTTGAAAACAGGGTGAAAATCGAAGGAAAGTGGGTATTTTGGTGACTAATTAGCTTTAGAATACCTTGGGAAACATAAATATATATGTCTCTATTTCACTCGTTTTGCCGGTTAATTGTAAATTAATTTTTCATCGGTACTGACCTTAGGGGAGGTATAGACTACAAAACGAGAGGATATCATTCGGTCGTCGGACTTATGGGATTAAATTATAAGATTTTAAAAGGTAGCGTGAAAATATGCAAAATCACCTAAGCGGTTCGACAAACGGAACGGAAAATTATTTTTGAGATCTCGTTCTCGGATTTACATATCTACAGGGTAGTAATGGATTTACCTCAAAATCCGATTAAAAAAGGCTGTAGTTTCTAGCTTAGCGCGGCTTGCATTTTTTACTAGAAAAATAACGTTCCGGAAGGAATTTCTCTTCCGCATTCATCCGAATAATTTTCGTTTGCGACGAGACAAAGAAAGGACTAGACCGAATAAAATGCCCTGTTTAGCAAAAATAACCTTATAATTTACAATGCAAATTTGTTCAAACTGAAATGTAATTCCCTCTCCCGTTTCATAGGAGGATATGGATATCAGAAGTTTTTCCGCACAGCATCAAGTGCCCACATCCCCGACCACTCTGCTGGAGCAATCAAGTTCCAGAGAAGAGGTGGACGATTCAAAGGAGAGAAACAGAAAAAGGCTTGCATGTGCGATTATCGGCCTAATTTCCCAGATAGGCCTTTTCAAACCTTCATGCATGTCAGTTATCATAGCTCAAATACTGCCAAACGGAAAGTTGAAGGTTTCAACAACAGCGTGTATACAAGATTTCCGTGCTCTATTTGTTGATCAGGAGATAGCAGTCGGGCGTGTACTCTGTCCACCTTTACGGACGCTTCAGGGAAAAAAAACTTAGGCCAACTTGCCCGCGTTCAGAAGACGGCAGTTTTTCCTCAAAGGGCTTTCGGAACTGAATAGCTACAGAAAATTCAGACAACACGAGAGATCAAACCACCATAGGCTTGCCTCTGAAAATTGAAATGTCGCAGAGTCCCAACCTGGTGTCCTGTGCAGTGAGCAGCAAACTGCTTAGAAGAGCAAAGATCTGCACGGTCAGCACTTCTGAAGATCTATCACCTCACTCAATATTTAGCCCGACAGGTTTTGCAATTAGTGGGAAGGATGCCTTGAATGGAATTCAAAAATGCCTCTTTACAGTTGGGGCCAGAGGAATGATATAACCTCAAGACGTGGCTGTCAGAAGACGACGTTTTCACAGTGGAGAAATTCAGACGAGAATTCTACAGTTTATGAGTCAGCCATCTCAGAAATATCTGCAGTACGCTGAATGAAATGTCCACTCAGTTCGGACTCGTAACTGATGGAACGCAGATACTTCAGGGTAATGAGCAGAAGTCTTCCCGTGGGTGTGTGTTGCGCTATGTGACGGATTCCTTGATGTTCAAGAAATCTCATCGGCCTCTTACCAAGTATCGTCAACAACAGGAGTTCACTTTGTAAGATGCTTCGGTGTCCTAATTCATGGTGGTGTTCAATCCTATGAACCGTTGTAGACGCCGAGATCTCTCGAGGCTATGGAGCACTTGTCCGGAAGAGTTATCTTATATGGGTGTCAAAGACAGCTAAAAAAACTCCAACCGCTGCAATTATGTTTCACTGTGGAGTAGTTCACCCAACTCTATTTACATGCCAGAAGGCTGCTCTACAACTGCACCGTAAGAACGGCCCTTGAATTATGTCGCGTACTCAGCTATACATCTACAACAACTCTGGAATTCAAGATCTTATGAATTCTCCCGCTTGACGCATTTGCTGACTTACTTCTTTTTTTTCCGTATCTCTTACGCCTGAGCCAATTTGCCCACGCGTTGGTTAACTCGTTCTCCTGCCGTGAATCGATATTGGGATAACTATGAAGCTTTTTTACTGATTGTCCTTGTTCAACTATATCATAGTAGAACACTGCGTGCTCGCTGATACTCACGTGTATTCGAGTGTCTTTTCTATCAGTGAAGTGTGTTCTTTCTGTCTGTTGTATCATTGTCCGCTTCTATTCCCGTTTGGAATTACTTTCATATAATGGCATGTTCAGGCGTTCACAAGTTACGTCTCTTGGGTATGTCTACTGCCTGCAAAGTAACTGCACAGAATCTCCAATCTCTCCCGTCAACCGACAGGTGTTAAGGAGGTTTCGAAGCAGCACAACAGAAAGCTACCAGCAGTGCCAACTAGATCCAGTGACCCTCCCTCGTAAGCGCAGAGCTTCCGAAGAGACTTGGTGGACGCTACGCAGGATTGTCAGAGGAGGTATACAGAGTTGAATTTTTCAAATCATCCAAACAGCCATCCGAGAACTTGATTATCGGAGGTTTACTTCACATCGAATGCTCGCCTGTCGATGCATAGTGACTTGGGTGAATGTCTGTTCTGTGTGGTGTCATTGGCAATATCCAAGGAATAGGTCACTAAATGTGATCGCCTAACTTGTTCGTGGATTCCCGTGAGGCAATGATAGCTTGCTTTTTTGCGTTAACCATTCATGGTGGTTTCATTTGAGGATTACCATAGAATATTTTAGACATGGGGGCATGCCGGGAAGTTCGTCGAATTTCCCACAGTGTAAGAACGTTTGGCTTAGCTTCTATTGTTCCAGCAGAGTCATGGCGAAGCTGAACAGGTCATTCAGCACTCTAGTATCGTGATGAAGACTTGTTACGTTCCACAAAGAGCCCAACAACGCCCGTCAGACCATCTCATGATCTGTCATGTTCACAGGGATGTCTGCCGCACTTGCCCCCAAGACATGCTACAAAGTTTTTAACTGGATCGGCAGACAAGAGGGTTCATATTTGGCAAGTTTTTAAGTAAGTTGACCGTACTCGTGTATATCAATTTGTATGTCAGTTCTAGTTTTCAGTTATGTTTAGTGAACAGTTCAGGGTTTGAGAAGGAGGCTTGATAAACAACTATATCTATATAGTTTCAGTTTTCTTTGATGACACTTGAAACTTTGAAATGTGATTGATTAATGTTTAATTAATTTCGCTTCGTCTGCTTAACATTGGAAAAAAGATGCCGATAGATGAGGTCAGATTTAATTTAAATTGTTGTGATCAGAAGGCAGCCATCGTCACAACGGCGTATAAATCAAGACTTGTGCAAGGGTAACTTGCTGTGTCCAGCGCTGGCACTTAAGTGGGCTTCGTGGTGCTGGACATGCAAATTGTCTCCCCCCACTTTTCCAAAAGCAATCACGCCGCATGTGCTGTGTGTGTATCTATATGTAAACAGTGGGGAGAACAGTATTTGATACACTGCATCTTGCAGCGTTTCCCACTTACAAAGCTGATGTAGAGCGTTTGTAACTTTTTGATCATAGGTACACTTCAATGTTGAAAGACGGAGATCTTAAAACAAAAATCCTGAAGAAATCACATTTGTATATTTGTAAAGTAATTAATTTTGCATTTTATTGGCCATGTAAATAAGTATTCAGTACATCAGAAAAACAGAACTTATTATTTGGTACGGAAACCTTTGTATGCAATACAGAGATCAACGGTTTCCTGTAGTGTGCTTAAACCACGGTTTGCACAGACTGCTAGCAGGGATTTTGGCCTCACTCTCTCATGGCAGATCTGGCTGCAATCCTTTGCAGGTTTCGGGTGCTGTCGCTGGGCAACACAGCTTTCAGCTCCCTCCAAAGATTTTCTATTGGCTGTTCAGGTCTGGAGACTGGCTAGCCACTCCAGGACCTTGAGGATCTTCTTTACGGAGCCCACTCCTTAGTTGCCACTGGCTGTGTGTTTTGGGTCGTTGTCCCTGCTGGAAGACCCAAAGCCACGCCCCATCTTCATGCTCTTGTGAGGAAGGAGTTGTTGCCAAGATCTCGCCGGCTACATTGCCCCATCATTCTCCCTCACATACGGTGCAGTCGTCCTGTCCCGGTGGCAGAAAAGCATCCCCAAAGAATGATGTTTCCAGCCTCAGCCTTCACGTTGGATGTGTTCTTGGGTTGACTCATTCCTTCTTCTTCCTCCAACATGCGAGGAGTTTAAACCAAAAAGCTCGTATTTTGGGTCTCATCAGTACCACATGACCTTCTTCCATTCCTCCTCTGATCATCCAGATGGTCTTGGCCAAAATTCAGATGGGGCCTAGACATGCGCTGGTTGAGTGCCAGAGGGACTTGCTGCGTCTGCAGGATTTTAATCCGATGACGCGTATTGTGTTACTTAGGTTTTCGTTGATACTGTGTCCCGGCTGCTCTTCAGTCAGTGACCACGTCCTGCCGTGTAGTTCTGGGGCTGATCCGCTCACCTTTCTATGAGTGCAGTGAGGCTCACGAGTGGTGAGGATCTTCATGGAGCCCGAGAGCGAGGGAGATGACTGTTACTTGACTTCTTTCCATTTTTCTAATAATTGCGGCCAACAGTTGTTGCCTTCTCACCAAGGTGGCTTGTCTATTTCCGTGTAGGCATCCAGCTCTTGTGCAAGTCTATACAATTTTTGTCCGTTGAGTGTCCTTAGAGCACTCTCTGGTCTTGCCCATTGTGGAGGAGGTTGGAGTCTGATTGATTTGAGTGTGACAGCTGTTTTTATGCAGGGGATAACGAGTTCAATATGAGGTGGCAGTTACATTACAGTAGTACGTTGGAGAGATGGGGGACTTCTTAAGACAAACTAACAGTCTGTGAGCGCCGGGAATTCTTACTGGGTTGTGTGTATTTCAAATACTTATTATCATGCATAATGCAAATTAATTATTTTAAATCACCGGAGATGTGATTTTCAGTATTTTGGAGTTTAATTCCGTCGTTTCACAGTTGAGGGGTGTAGCCGGGGGGTGATTGATAAAATTACAGACCTCTACGTGCTTTGTAAGGGAAAACCTGCTATAGAGAATCGGCTAGTGTGTATCCAGAATACTTGTTTCCCCACGTGTATATACATATATATCAATTTGTCTGTTCGTGTGTTGCTGGGTAGGTAGATTAATTATGTCTTCTACGTGTTCACGAAGTTGTGTCTTTGAAGAGTGAGCTATCAAAACACCGTAGCGCTACACTTCCTAATTTTTGTGAAACGATGCTTGTTAAAAAAATCTCTTTTAATTTTAAGATGCTAGCGAGAGGAATGAGAGGCTGTGCATTAATGAGTTCCCTTTCATAGGATTGCCTCTTTCAATGATAAATTATTGAGAGGCAAGGTTGCAGATTGTGGGTCAGTGCGCTCGAATTAATCGGTGGTGGCGAAAAAGCTTCCCGAGAGTTGGATTCACCTAATTAGGCATCGGGCACAACGCGAATAACCCATCAAAAACCTCCAACGTGAGTCATCTGACCATTCAACTCGCTTGACGGTTGCCATCATCAACATCGCCGGCATCACAGTTAATTGATCAAGTTTAACGAACATCATTATTATTAAGGTAAGTTGGATGATCTTAGATAACTCAGGAAAATTACTTTATTTTATTTCTTAATCACTTTTTATTCATTGAAAAGTAGAAGTAGCAGCAAAACAATGCACGAAGACATGTTAATTAGGTTCAGTTAGGAGAAATTGTAAGAGAGTTGAAGTCGGGCGAGACCTAGTGTGTTCCCATGTTACCCCCCCCCGTAGGTTTGTGGAAGTTTGGGGTTCACAGGGATTTTTCAAGAGATGAAACCCCTGTGAAGGCGAAGGCCCTTCCTGTACATACCTTTGCACACTGGCGCGGGGATCGGTGTTCTGGGAGTTGAAGTCTCAAG
Organism: Eptatretus atami; assembly: GCA_035128595.1. NCBI lineage: Eukaryota > Metazoa > Chordata > Myxini > Myxiniformes > Myxinidae > Eptatretus > Eptatretus atami. The sequence continues at coordinate 119,281,137 of CM068963.1, forward strand.
TTAAGAATGGGGTGGAAGGTGTGTTCGAGACGGATCACCCGACTATATCAGTTTTTGGCCCTATCTCTGAATGGTGTAGTAGGAGTCACTTTAAAATTCGAGTACCGGATCCGGATCTCCACCAAAATTTAATCAATTAGTCCGTATCACACACTCAAACATGTCACCAAGGTCGTCTGAATCTGTCCACAATCTTTTTGAGTATCGTGATAACAGGGTGTTTCAAATATTGATACAACTTTGACTTGCTGCCATTCTTTTTTTGTTGGACCTATACCACGGTTTTTTTTCAGGGTTTTGGTGTATCGGGTATTTAGGTCCCTTGGATTTCTTGTCTGTAGCTCAAACTACCAATAACAGTGAAGCAGTTTAAGACAAAAGTTGTGGCTCTGTGGATGAGACTAAGATCAAATGTCGACATCTGCGAACGGTGCTGCCGGGAATACAACTCAAACATGTGATGGACCCACCAAATTGCCAGTTCAACATATTGGTGACAACATTTTGAGCACGAGGGTACAGTGCACAACCAGAGCAAGGCAACAGTGCGCCAGCTCAGTAACCAAGAGCCAAGCCTAGACTCGACGCCATGTTGGAATTATCAGCAGATGGTTGCTGGATGTGCCTCTAAGAGTAGTTTGTCTCCGCTCGGTCTGGTGTCCAGGATGTCTATGATCAAACCAACATCATTTTGGCTATTCTCACGATAGAATCTGAAGCTTTCCCGTAATATTCTCTATTGTGGCAAAAACTAGAGTCAAGTGACATGAGGAGACTTCATATATGCAGGGATGAGTGGTACCCAAACTGGGAATCAACCTAATTGTCAGTGGATTAAGCTCCCGATGTCGCCACTTGAACGGTTGCCAGGAGTAATTGAGAAAAGATCAACAGACCACGGAACAACATTTTCTGGGGGCAGAACCACCTGGAGATCCACCTGAGAGGGTATTGAACAGGCTAAGTCACTATGCCTGCTGCACCTTGCAATGCCAGATGGGAAAAGCTAGCGCCTTACTGTTTGAAATACGAACAGCAGTGACTGTGATGATCAACGGAGCATTACTGGTCGGTGCTCCAGAGTTTCGCATAATAATAATTCCTCTTTCCTTTTTTTTTTTGGGGGGTGGGGTTGATATATTTAAGAAGCGAATGTAATAAGAATTCTACGTTCGCTTCTCGGCTTTGCCTATTCCATATTAACGAATGCAGTGAGCTTCATACTTAAAGCGTGCACGTGAGAATAGGAAACAACAACAACAACAACAACAACACAATACCCCTGGCTATTTGTAATCCGTGTCGTTGGATATGACCTTTTGCTTACGGTTGTTTTTAAACGCTGTGCGGTGTAATATGGAATAGGCAAAGCCTAGAAGCGAACGTAGAATTCTTATCACATTCGCTTCTGACTTTACCTATAACTTGTTGACAACTGTATACGCAATTTCCGGTTACTTCGGCCTGG
>CM068963.1:119282629-119298246 GCA_035128595.1 Eptatretus atami
ATTCGGGATCAGCGATCAAATACGTAAATCACGATTAAAAATTATTTTTTGAAGATGCGGGGGAGTATGTTTATTAAAATCAGTGGAGGAGAATATACACCACGTCTGATATTATTTGGTCTTTCATGTCTCCAACGATGTCCTTTATCTCCCGGATGCATCATTCCCGCGTGACAAAACCGAAATAAAATAAAACAGAAACAAAAAAAAAACGGAAGCAAAGAGGCTAATAGCCAAAGGCACGGAATTCAAATTGCCATAGTATTGTGATTGTTTTTGTTGTTCCTATGCTCTCAAGTGCACGCGTTAAGTAATTATTCACAAATAAAATAAAAACCCAATCGTTTTATACACGCACAGCGGTTTTAAAAACAACCGGAAGCAAAAGGTCATATCCAACGACACGGATTTTCAACATAGCGGGTAATGTGTTGTGTTTTGTTTCGGGTATTCTCTCACGTGCACGCGTTAAGTATGAAGCTCACTGCGTTCGCTAAAAATACGATTGGGTTTTATATTTTTCTATTCTGTTAATATTACTTAACGCGGTGGTGCACATGAGAGAATAGAAGAAACAAAACAACACATACCCTGCCAATTTGTGATCCGTGTCTGTTGGGTTATGACCGTTTTGCTTCCGTTTTTTTTTTGCTTCTTGTTTTTTTTTGTGTTTCCGGTTTTTGTCATTGGGGAATAGATGCATGCCGGGAGATCATGACCGGAAGTGATTTTTATTTATTTATTCAATTATTGTTTCCCAAAGTTAATTTTATCCTTTCGAGTGATTTTTTTCATGACAGGACAGTGTTTATTTTGATATACATTACCGGGAGGTGTTATTGAGAAGCTCTTCCGGACTTATATTTTCTTTTATTCTGACCAGAAGTGATTGTTTATGTTATTTTATCAATTATTTTTTTTCCCAAATTTATTTTCATAAAATATCTCCCGCATCATCAAAAAAAATAATTTTTCATCGGCTGATTACATTATGTTGATCGCTGATCCCGGACTCCAGCGAAGATACCGAAAATTGCGTCAAAATCATCAGCTGTGCGGCGCTTACACGTAGCCTCGGATTAGTTGGCAGTTATTACAGTTGTGAACAACACCTTATAGGTAAAGTTCAGAAGAGAATGTAATGAAGAATTCTCGTCGCTTCTCAGGCTCTTGCCTATTCCATATTAGCGAACACAGTGAGTTCATACTAAGCGGACAGAGTAATAGGAAACAAACAAACAACGAACAACATAATACCTGGGCTAATTGAATTCGTGTCGTTGGCTACGGACCCTCTTACTTCCGGGTGTTTTGCTTCCGGTTTTTTTTTGCTTCCGGTGGTTTTTTTTTGTTCCAGTTTTTTTTTCTCCGGGGTTTTTGTCTGGATGATGCAATGCGGGAGTAAAGCATCCTCGGAATGAAAGACCCAAATATCAGAACATGGTGTATCGATTCCTCCAACTGATTTTAAATTTAAAAGATATCTCCCGGCATCATCAAAAATCATTTTTTAATTTCTGATTTTACATTATTGATCGCTGATCCGGAATGCAGCCGAAAACCGCGAAATTGGTCGTATACAGTTGGGAACAAGTTATAGGTTAAAGTCAGAATCGAATGTAAGAAAAGTCTACGTTCCTTTCTAGATATTTATTTTTTTAGAATGAGATCCTCGTTTAGGCGGATGAGTGTAGTTGTTGTTGTGAAGGTAATTTTGAGTAATATAATTTTTTTAGATAATTCCCTGTTCTAGGCGGTGTGTAGTTGTCTTGATGAAGGTAATTTTGAGGTAATATGTAATTTTTGAGATGAGATTCCTGTTCGAGCGGTTTGTAGTTGTGTTGTGAAGGTAATGTTGAGGAAATTATTTTTTTTTAGATGAAATCCGTTCTAGGCGTTGCGTTGTTGTTGTGAGTAATGTTGAGGAAAATTTTTTGTTTCAGATGAGATCCTTTCTAGGGCCGGTGTAGTTGTGTTGTGAAGTAATGTTGGAGTTATAATGTTGAGGTAATATTTATATTTTTATATGGATCCTGTTGTAGGCGGTGAAGTTGTCTTGTGAAGGTAAGCGTTGAGGAAATTTTTTTTTTTTCAGATGAGATCCTGTTCTAAGGTGTAGTTGTTGTTTGAAGGTTAATGTTAGGATTTTTTTTTTTCGATGAAGATCCTGTTCTAGGCGGATGTAGTTTGTTGTGAAGTAATGTTGAGGTAATATTATTTTTTCAGATGAAAGACTCTGTTCTAGGGCGTATGTAGTTGTTGTGAGTAATGTTGAGGATTTTTTTTTCAGATGAGTCCTGTTCTCGGCCGTGTCGTGTTTGTTGTGAAGGTAATGTTGAGACAATTTTTTTTTTCAGATGAGATCCTGTTCTAGGTGTGTGTTTGTTTTGTGAAAGTAATGTTGAGGAATTTTTTTTTTCAATGAGATCCTAGTTCTAGCGGTTTCGTAGTTGTGTTGTGAAGGTAATGTTGAGGTAATATTTAATTTTTCAGATGAGATCCTGTTCTAGGCGCTTGTTTGTTGTGAACGGTAATTTGAGAATTTTTTTTTTTCAGATGAGATTCTGTTTCTAGGCGTAGTTGTCTTGTGAAGGTAAGTTGAGGTATATATTTATTTTTTCAGATGAGATCCGTTCGAGGCGGTGTATTGTTGGTGTGAAGGTAATGTTGAGGGAATTATTTATTTTCAAGATGAGATCCTGTTCGAGGAAACGGATGTAGTTGTTGTTGAAGTAATGTTGAGGTAATATCTAATTTTTTCAGATTCGAGTTCCTGTTCTCGCGCGGTAGTAGTTGTTGTTTCGAAGGTAATGTTGAAGGTAAAAATAATTTTTATCGTGATTTACTATGTGATCGCTATTCCCGAATCCAGCCGAGTACGGAAAATTGCAGCATCGTTCTATGCCACCTGAGACCTAGATCTGTCAAAATCATCCTGTGCGCGCTTACATGTACCACGGTATAGTGGCAGTATACAGTTGTGACAAGTTGGATGCACCAAATGTCCGAAAATCATAGCAAAAAAGACTTTTAATTTGATGTATTTAAAAGAAGCGAATGGTAAGAAGAATTCTACGTTCGCTTCTAGGCTTTGCCTATCATATTAAAATTAAACCGTCAAATCTTCGCGAAGGATTAGCGACGCGATCACGAGGACGAGTCACGGAGAGCCCGAGCTTGCAGCAGTAGAAAAAGACATCACATGGGATATACGGAATGGCCGAAGAAAAGGGAAAAAAATGCAACTGACGAAAATAAAGAAGATGATGAAAACATTTTGTGGAGGAGTGGAAGGAGGAAGGAGAGTGAGACGGACGATCATGTCGATTGAAATACCGACAGAAGCTGGCCATTCTGGCAAATTTCCACACTCCTCAATCTGACCAGCTAATAGAAACCGTACTATGTGTTCTGCTCTTACAGATGTTGTGGGATTCTCACGAAATCAGTTTTACCTTCAGAGAGCCTTGGATAATTTTGGGCATATGCACGTGACGGACATTAGCCACCGTGTCTGTGATCATTAGGATCTTTTAAGGATATCACATCCTGACTGCGGAATTGATGCAGGAACGCGCCTTCGGTGCAGAGTGAGGGATGGAGGCTATTTGGGCTTTTGCGGGAAAGTCTCTGGGCCTGCCTTCATGTTCATTGCTATCGATACCAAAAACTGCTGCTTGATGTTGTTTGATGGCCTAACAGACTTTCTTGCAGCAGAAGGGACATGGACTTGCCTAAACGGGGGTTGGAACTGGTTGAGGAGTGCTACAATGCATGAAGGAAACCTCCGCTCTGAGGATGAGTTTCACTGATCTGTGGAACAAGGCCAACGTCGATGCTTCACACGCTACACCTGCACACCAAATGGAGACGCACAACGAATAAGAACTGAACAGTTTGTTAGTTTTGCAGACTACAGGACAAAACAACCGCAAATGACAAGACGGAACTGCGGGTTTTACGCGCAATTGAACACTGTGCTGGAGAGATTCGCAAGCGCTTCACGTGAGCGCAAACCACACAACTCGCCCGTCACTCGCTGCTTGATCCCGAAATGGCACGGTTTGGTATCCCCACTTGCTCCACACATCATGACATTAACAAAGTCAACCATCAGTGGAACAGAGTGTTGTGGTAGCAAGCAGTTTATTCGACAAGACAGAAAAGCAAGCCAAACGAGAGATAGGACAACACAAAACTCCTCTTTCAACATACCACAAAACGCTGGAAGCCATCCAAAGTATAGTGACTGCTACTGACTTGGACTAACATTGGTGCGTCCACTCCATGTGTGACAACTCATTCTCAATATTGAGGAATGTTTCATCTGGACCACCCAACGGGTCCATGCGCCATGCACGCAAGGCACAACTGGTACAGCTGGCCTCGAGAGAGCCTCACACGCAAATGCCTGAAGAATGGAGGAGAGGTCCTTCAGAGATCACCACCGAACGCGTCGCCTGCAGCTCCTTCTGACAGTGAGTTACAGCGGTATAAAAGATCGAGGATTCAGATTGTGTGTGTGACTTTCTGGATGTGTGTGTGGTTGATGGTTGCGGTTGTGGTTTGTCAGCACCGCCGTGGTCCGGCTTGCTTTGTACTTCTGATGTTTAAGTTAAATGTTGTGTTGGTGCTTGCAAATCCCATATCTAGTTTTTTTGTTTTGCTTTTGATTACCTACCTCTGTTTAATGACGCTTTAAAATGCGACTTTGGTGCGTATTTCTCATGTATGTTTAAGTTAACGTGTGATCGACAGGTCATAGCCACTGTCATCTTATTTGAAGTTGCACTGATTGCAGTGCCAACCTCACCCGTTTGAATCATTGTATCTCTGGTATATTAATTTCTAATGCAATTCTTGACAAACACCTTGCATAAGTGAACTGAATTTGATGCCAATTGTCTAATCATGAATATCTGCATGTGAATGTGCCAGTTTGTTGCGGTCTCTCCTGCATTCGAATAATTGTGTAGGCCAAAAACATCGGACATATTAAATCTAGCTGAGATTAAATTTGGTTAGTATCTGACGCACCTCAGTTATAGATGCGTCAATGCTGCATGAATACAATAGCATACCGGTTATCAAAAAAATATAAATATAAATGTGCCCCCCCATCCAGGTCATATGTCCCCTTAATTACTGAGCCCTGGGACGGGCGTCCCCGGTGACTTAGTCCGAAATGGGCTCATGGATTTGGTCTCGATTTTCATGTTTGTGCGTGCGTGGTCCGCACCATATCTCAGACATATAAGACTGATTTTATGCGTACTGGACACAAGACAACACATGATGGCTATACATATGCAAGTCAATGTTTTTTTAACGACTCAGATCCAGATGGCCGACTAGCGGCCATTTTAGATGGTTAAAAAAAACTAGTGTCAAACACTCCTCGACGATTTCTCGGACATGTATTTCCTGATCATTGTTCAAACTTATTACAGCAGATAAAGATGGCTAGAAAGATAGGCACGTCATGTTGTTTTTTTATTTGAGATCATATCCAAGATAGCTGACTGGTGGCATTTGTTAAGAAAAGTGTCCCCAACATTTCTCAGACATGCATCGTCAAATTTTGGTACAAGCTTTGGACAAGCACAGTACATGACGGCCTCACATATGCACCACTTCTATTTTGCGTATCTGATCAAAGATGGCCGGACTGGTTGACTGGTGCTCATTTTAGTTGTTACATAAATATGGGCTCGCCCTTTAACTCCATACAACAAAAATTACTAAACAATGGGGGCGAAGACATTTTAGGGCTTTTATTGTTCTTCCAATAACTTCCAAGAATCATGCAATATATTAATAGATTGCATTAGAGGCTTGCATGAGTATTCGGTGAAGAAGAGCGCCATAAATGGCTGTGTACCATCAATAAAGCCTCCCTCTCCTAATTGTGATCAATGTTGTCTTATCAAGTGTGTATTATGCGGTTGGTGTGTATGAAAATTGCTCCAGAATCCTCAGATTTTATCAGTACATCACCTATACAACATTATTGGACAGACTGGTTGGCTTCCTTGCTGCTGCAAGGCCGGACTGCCTTCCATTTTGCTTCTGGTGTTCCTTGTCTTCTTTATTTTAAATGCTGTGGAGGTGGTTTGATTATTGTTTCTGAGGGTGAAGTTATTCCAGTCTATTATAGTATCGGTTATTGTAGCTATTAGGTTCTTCCTGATGTGTACACTGAAGAGGCAGAAAGTGGTGGTGGTTCCTTTCCTGAAGCGGGATGCCTTCATTGCACATGGTGGATATATCAATAAGCAATTCATGGTGTATTGCCTTGTGGAACAGTATGAGCCCACTTAGCCGTCAGTGAGTGTGGCAAGAAGGCCACTCCAAGGAGTTCAACACTGACATACAATGGAGGTTTGTGCATAATCATTAGAGACAAACGGCTGTTGTTCGTCTTTGTGCCATTTCCAGTTTGTTTACCAAGATAGACTGTGCGAGTGGGGAAGCCCAAACTGTTGATACTCAATTGGACATACAATCCTTTTTTACCAGCTATCTAAAGTTTTAGTATTCATATTTGGTTCGGTTTCTCCACACAAATCCCAGGATTGTTTGCTGATCAACAGGATTCCAACATGATGATCTCCATGTCATGTGCTGACACCAAAGTAGACAGTGTAAGGTTTTACCCTCATCAGTGCAGTATGTGAAATTCAGTTGTCTGACGTCGTTTTGCTGTCAACAAGAATTGTTTTCCGGGAACAGCTCATTCTTGAATTGTGTGGCACTCTGACAGTTTGAAAGTTATTTCTCTCATACGTCAAGATCTTTCTGTAACTGTGTTTGATCTTCCTGCCCCACGAATGGTATAGGGACAAATGCAATCTTCAGCGAAGAGCTTTATTCCTGGTCCCGTTGACTGATACTCTCCCTTGCTGTCGATTAATGTACATTAGAAACATAAGAGGCGAGGAATGGTCCTCCTGGGGACACTGATGAAACTGTATTGTTTCTGCATCAACAATACATGACTTCTCTTGGTTAGCCAGATATTCTAGTGCCATTTCAGAGTTTCACGCTTATCCCGAAGTTGGTATTTTACTTCGGTTTTTGATGTGCCACAGAATCAAATAATTTACTAAAATCTAGTGTGTATGTGTGTGAATATATATAGAATATATATATTATATATATATCATATATATATATAGTATACATATATTATTTTTAAAGAAGGCACTTCCAACCAAAAGTAAAAACTTAGATCACTGTTGCTAATTTGACCCAAAAAAGCGAGAGCAGATCTATCTCAGGCACGTTTCGCTGGCTTCACAGCATTGATCTAGTTTTTACTTTTGGTTGGAAAGCGCCTTCTTCTGGAAAAAGTGTGATCAGCAACCGCCCAATTCTTATACAGTATACTGTATATGTAGTGTGTGTATGGCGTTCGATTGGTGGGGACGGGGGACATTTCCCCCCCCCATTTTTTATCAAGGGAGGGACAAACATATCATTGTCCCTCCCACTTTTTCATTTGAACGTAAGTTAGTAACACAAAAACGAGAAAAAAAGCTGCTCTAGTACAATCCAGGCCGAGAGCTTCTCAAATACAGAATAAATTTTTTAATCTCTCTATAATATCCAGCAAATCTCTGTGTGCATGTTTGTTTGGGCATGTTTTGTCTGCGACCGCTGTTTCTCAACTCCTGGGTCCGAATCTCTTGGAAACTTCGCCAGGTATATGCTCGGGACCGAGGATGTGGCCTTTTCACTGTTTTGAAATTAATCGATCAATTGGGTTCGCCAAGTATTGGTCTCCGTTACTCGCATATAGCCTGTTCGCGTCTTGCTTTGGCTTTGCGGAGTGACTAAACAATTCGCGTAAATTAGAGGGGGGGGGGGGGGGTTGCCAATACACAGCCTCTCTGGATCTTTACTTTTTGCCAAAAACAAACAAAAGAAAAAGAACCGTTAAGTTTTTATTGGTCTATTAATAGTTCTATTAAGATGGTAGGTTAACAATTCAACATTGAGAATACGTGCTCCAAGCAGGGTCTCCACCGGCCAAGCATCCATAGCGACGTGCTTTTTGATTCTTCTGTGGATGTCGGCGCTGCTTATTTCATTGGGAAGCAGGAATTTCGCAAAGCGTTGATGGTCAGCACTATAGCAGTGGAGACTGGGTGAACCTTACATTTTGATGGTATTGTTGGGACGGTTATTCAGCTTTTATCGTCATTTTATGGTGTTTAAAGAAATCGCGCCTTTATAGGCCCGGAGCGCCACGCCTCGGGATAGTTGTAGGCCGCAACGGCTCGGGGCCCCTTTAGCGACCAAATAGTTTCTTCACCTTTCTAACTGTATATCGCGGATGCCTATATTATTACCTGCACGATGATGTGTGTGTTTATTTTTGACTTGCACGTCGATGTTATCAGCCATAAAAATTTCGTTTGGTTCTGGTCATGCTGGAGCTTGTGCTGGCATGACGCGGTTTCACTCTCCGCGTTCGCACGAACGAACGGAGAAGAGTATTTTGTATTCTGTTTTCATTATTTCGCGTCAGATTTAACATGGCTAACCCAAACGTTTGAAAACAGGGTGAAAATCGAAGGAAAGTGGGTATTTTGGTGACTAATTAGCTTTAGAATACCTTGGGAAACATAAATATATATGTCTCTATTTCACTCGTTTTGCCGGTTAATTGTAAATTAATTTTTCATCGGTACTGACCTTAGGGGAGGTATAGACTACAAAACGAGAGGATATCATTCGGTCGTCGGACTTATGGGATTAAATTATAAGATTTTAAAAGGTAGCGTGAAAATATGCAAAATCACCTAAGCGGTTCGACAAACGGAACGGAAAATTATTTTTGAGATCTCGTTCTCGGATTTACATATCTACAGGGTAGTAATGGATTTACCTCAAAATCCGATTAAAAAAGGCTGTAGTTTCTAGCTTAGCGCGGCTTGCATTTTTTACTAGAAAAATAACGTTCCGGAAGGAATTTCTCTTCCGCATTCATCCGAATAATTTTCGTTTGCGACGAGACAAAGAAAGGACTAGACCGAATAAAATGCCCTGTTTAGCAAAAATAACCTTATAATTTACAATGCAAATTTGTTCAAACTGAAATGTAATTCCCTCTCCCGTTTCATAGGAGGATATGGATATCAGAAGTTTTTCCGCACAGCATCAAGTGCCCACATCCCCGACCACTCTGCTGGAGCAATCAAGTTCCAGAGAAGAGGTGGACGATTCAAAGGAGAGAAACAGAAAAAGGCTTGCATGTGCGATTATCGGCCTAATTTCCCAGATAGGCCTTTTCAAACCTTCATGCATGTCAGTTATCATAGCTCAAATACTGCCAAACGGAAAGTTGAAGGTTTCAACAACAGCGTGTATACAAGATTTCCGTGCTCTATTTGTTGATCAGGAGATAGCAGTCGGGCGTGTACTCTGTCCACCTTTACGGACGCTTCAGGGAAAAAAAACTTAGGCCAACTTGCCCGCGTTCAGAAGACGGCAGTTTTTCCTCAAAGGGCTTTCGGAACTGAATAGCTACAGAAAATTCAGACAACACGAGAGATCAAACCACCATAGGCTTGCCTCTGAAAATTGAAATGTCGCAGAGTCCCAACCTGGTGTCCTGTGCAGTGAGCAGCAAACTGCTTAGAAGAGCAAAGATCTGCACGGTCAGCACTTCTGAAGATCTATCACCTCACTCAATATTTAGCCCGACAGGTTTTGCAATTAGTGGGAAGGATGCCTTGAATGGAATTCAAAAATGCCTCTTTACAGTTGGGGCCAGAGGAATGATATAACCTCAAGACGTGGCTGTCAGAAGACGACGTTTTCACAGTGGAGAAATTCAGACGAGAATTCTACAGTTTATGAGTCAGCCATCTCAGAAATATCTGCAGTACGCTGAATGAAATGTCCACTCAGTTCGGACTCGTAACTGATGGAACGCAGATACTTCAGGGTAATGAGCAGAAGTCTTCCCGTGGGTGTGTGTTGCGCTATGTGACGGATTCCTTGATGTTCAAGAAATCTCATCGGCCTCTTACCAAGTATCGTCAACAACAGGAGTTCACTTTGTAAGATGCTTCGGTGTCCTAATTCATGGTGGTGTTCAATCCTATGAACCGTTGTAGACGCCGAGATCTCTCGAGGCTATGGAGCACTTGTCCGGAAGAGTTATCTTATATGGGTGTCAAAGACAGCTAAAAAAACTCCAACCGCTGCAATTATGTTTCACTGTGGAGTAGTTCACCCAACTCTATTTACATGCCAGAAGGCTGCTCTACAACTGCACCGTAAGAACGGCCCTTGAATTATGTCGCGTACTCAGCTATACATCTACAACAACTCTGGAATTCAAGATCTTATGAATTCTCCCGCTTGACGCATTTGCTGACTTACTTCTTTTTTTTCCGTATCTCTTACGCCTGAGCCAATTTGCCCACGCGTTGGTTAACTCGTTCTCCTGCCGTGAATCGATATTGGGATAACTATGAAGCTTTTTTACTGATTGTCCTTGTTCAACTATATCATAGTAGAACACTGCGTGCTCGCTGATACTCACGTGTATTCGAGTGTCTTTTCTATCAGTGAAGTGTGTTCTTTCTGTCTGTTGTATCATTGTCCGCTTCTATTCCCGTTTGGAATTACTTTCATATAATGGCATGTTCAGGCGTTCACAAGTTACGTCTCTTGGGTATGTCTACTGCCTGCAAAGTAACTGCACAGAATCTCCAATCTCTCCCGTCAACCGACAGGTGTTAAGGAGGTTTCGAAGCAGCACAACAGAAAGCTACCAGCAGTGCCAACTAGATCCAGTGACCCTCCCTCGTAAGCGCAGAGCTTCCGAAGAGACTTGGTGGACGCTACGCAGGATTGTCAGAGGAGGTATACAGAGTTGAATTTTTCAAATCATCCAAACAGCCATCCGAGAACTTGATTATCGGAGGTTTACTTCACATCGAATGCTCGCCTGTCGATGCATAGTGACTTGGGTGAATGTCTGTTCTGTGTGGTGTCATTGGCAATATCCAAGGAATAGGTCACTAAATGTGATCGCCTAACTTGTTCGTGGATTCCCGTGAGGCAATGATAGCTTGCTTTTTTGCGTTAACCATTCATGGTGGTTTCATTTGAGGATTACCATAGAATATTTTAGACATGGGGGCATGCCGGGAAGTTCGTCGAATTTCCCACAGTGTAAGAACGTTTGGCTTAGCTTCTATTGTTCCAGCAGAGTCATGGCGAAGCTGAACAGGTCATTCAGCACTCTAGTATCGTGATGAAGACTTGTTACGTTCCACAAAGAGCCCAACAACGCCCGTCAGACCATCTCATGATCTGTCATGTTCACAGGGATGTCTGCCGCACTTGCCCCCAAGACATGCTACAAAGTTTTTAACTGGATCGGCAGACAAGAGGGTTCATATTTGGCAAGTTTTTAAGTAAGTTGACCGTACTCGTGTATATCAATTTGTATGTCAGTTCTAGTTTTCAGTTATGTTTAGTGAACAGTTCAGGGTTTGAGAAGGAGGCTTGATAAACAACTATATCTATATAGTTTCAGTTTTCTTTGATGACACTTGAAACTTTGAAATGTGATTGATTAATGTTTAATTAATTTCGCTTCGTCTGCTTAACATTGGAAAAAAGATGCCGATAGATGAGGTCAGATTTAATTTAAATTGTTGTGATCAGAAGGCAGCCATCGTCACAACGGCGTATAAATCAAGACTTGTGCAAGGGTAACTTGCTGTGTCCAGCGCTGGCACTTAAGTGGGCTTCGTGGTGCTGGACATGCAAATTGTCTCCCCCCACTTTTCCAAAAGCAATCACGCCGCATGTGCTGTGTGTGTATCTATATGTAAACAGTGGGGAGAACAGTATTTGATACACTGCATCTTGCAGCGTTTCCCACTTACAAAGCTGATGTAGAGCGTTTGTAACTTTTTGATCATAGGTACACTTCAATGTTGAAAGACGGAGATCTTAAAACAAAAATCCTGAAGAAATCACATTTGTATATTTGTAAAGTAATTAATTTTGCATTTTATTGGCCATGTAAATAAGTATTCAGTACATCAGAAAAACAGAACTTATTATTTGGTACGGAAACCTTTGTATGCAATACAGAGATCAACGGTTTCCTGTAGTGTGCTTAAACCACGGTTTGCACAGACTGCTAGCAGGGATTTTGGCCTCACTCTCTCATGGCAGATCTGGCTGCAATCCTTTGCAGGTTTCGGGTGCTGTCGCTGGGCAACACAGCTTTCAGCTCCCTCCAAAGATTTTCTATTGGCTGTTCAGGTCTGGAGACTGGCTAGCCACTCCAGGACCTTGAGGATCTTCTTTACGGAGCCCACTCCTTAGTTGCCACTGGCTGTGTGTTTTGGGTCGTTGTCCCTGCTGGAAGACCCAAAGCCACGCCCCATCTTCATGCTCTTGTGAGGAAGGAGTTGTTGCCAAGATCTCGCCGGCTACATTGCCCCATCATTCTCCCTCACATACGGTGCAGTCGTCCTGTCCCGGTGGCAGAAAAGCATCCCCAAAGAATGATGTTTCCAGCCTCAGCCTTCACGTTGGATGTGTTCTTGGGTTGACTCATTCCTTCTTCTTCCTCCAACATGCGAGGAGTTTAAACCAAAAAGCTCGTATTTTGGGTCTCATCAGTACCACATGACCTTCTTCCATTCCTCCTCTGATCATCCAGATGGTCTTGGCCAAAATTCAGATGGGGCCTAGACATGCGCTGGTTGAGTGCCAGAGGGACTTGCTGCGTCTGCAGGATTTTAATCCGATGACGCGTATTGTGTTACTTAGGTTTTCGTTGATACTGTGTCCCGGCTGCTCTTCAGTCAGTGACCACGTCCTGCCGTGTAGTTCTGGGGCTGATCCGCTCACCTTTCTATGAGTGCAGTGAGGCTCACGAGTGGTGAGGATCTTCATGGAGCCCGAGAGCGAGGGAGATGACTGTTACTTGACTTCTTTCCATTTTTCTAATAATTGCGGCCAACAGTTGTTGCCTTCTCACCAAGGTGGCTTGTCTATTTCCGTGTAGGCATCCAGCTCTTGTGCAAGTCTATACAATTTTTGTCCGTTGAGTGTCCTTAGAGCACTCTCTGGTCTTGCCCATTGTGGAGGAGGTTGGAGTCTGATTGATTTGAGTGTGACAGCTGTTTTTATGCAGGGGATAACGAGTTCAATATGAGGTGGCAGTTACATTACAGTAGTACGTTGGAGAGATGGGGGACTTCTTAAGACAAACTAACAGTCTGTGAGCGCCGGGAATTCTTACTGGGTTGTGTGTATTTCAAATACTTATTATCATGCATAATGCAAATTAATTATTTTAAATCACCGGAGATGTGATTTTCAGTATTTTGGAGTTTAATTCCGTCGTTTCACAGTTGAGGGGTGTAGCCGGGGGGTGATTGATAAAATTACAGACCTCTACGTGCTTTGTAAGGGAAAACCTGCTATAGAGAATCGGCTAGTGTGTATCCAGAATACTTGTTTCCCCACGTGTATATACATATATATCAATTTGTCTGTTCGTGTGTTGCTGGGTAGGTAGATTAATTATGTCTTCTACGTGTTCACGAAGTTGTGTCTTTGAAGAGTGAGCTATCAAAACACCGTAGCGCTACACTTCCTAATTTTTGTGAAACGATGCTTGTTAAAAAAATCTCTTTTAATTTTAAGATGCTAGCGAGAGGAATGAGAGGCTGTGCATTAATGAGTTCCCTTTCATAGGATTGCCTCTTTCAATGATAAATTATTGAGAGGCAAGGTTGCAGATTGTGGGTCAGTGCGCTCGAATTAATCGGTGGTGGCGAAAAAGCTTCCCGAGAGTTGGATTCACCTAATTAGGCATCGGGCACAACGCGAATAACCCATCAAAAACCTCCAACGTGAGTCATCTGACCATTCAACTCGCTTGACGGTTGCCATCATCAACATCGCCGGCATCACAGTTAATTGATCAAGTTTAACGAACATCATTATTATTAAGGTAAGTTGGATGATCTTAGATAACTCAGGAAAATTACTTTATTTTATTTCTTAATCACTTTTTATTCATTGAAAAGTAGAAGTAGCAGCAAAACAATGCACGAAGACATGTTAATTAGGTTCAGTTAGGAGAAATTGTAAGAGAGTTGAAGTCGGGCGAGACCTAGTGTGTTCCCATGTTACCCCCCCCCGTAGGTTTGTGGAAGTTTGGGGTTCACAGGGATTTTTCAAGAGATGAAACCCCTGTGAAGGCGAAGGCCCTTCCTGTACATACCTTTGCACACTGGCGCGGGGATCGGTGTTCTGGGAGTTGAAGTCTCAAGTTAAGAATGGGGTGGAAGGTGTGTTCGAGACGGATCACCCGACTATATCAGTTTTTGGCCCTATCTCTGAATGGTGTAGTAGGAGTCACTTTAAAATTCGAGTACCGGATCCGGATCTCCACCAAAATTTAATCAATTAGTCCGTATCACACACTCAAACATGTCACCAAGGTCGTCTGAATCTGTCCACAATCTTTTTGAGTATCGTGATAACAGGGTGTTTCAAATATTGATACAACTTTGACTTGCTGCCATTCTTTTTTTGTTGGACCTATACCACGGTTTTTTTTCAGGGTTTTGGTGTATCGGGTATTTAGGTCCCTTGGATTTCTTGTCTGTAGCTCAAACTACCAATAACAGTGAAGCAGTTTAAGACAAAAGTTGTGGCTCTGTGGATGAGACTAAGATCAAATGTCGACATCTGCGAACGGTGCTGCCGGGAATACAACTCAAACATGTGATGGACCCACCAAATTGCCAGTTCAACATATTGGTGACAACATTTTGAGCACGAGGGTACAGTGCACAACCAGAGCAAGGCAACAGTGCGCCAGCTCAGTAACCAAGAGCCAAGCCTAGACTCGACGCCATGTTGGAATTATCAGCAGATGGTTGCTGGATGTGCCTCTAAGAGTAGTTTGTCTCCGCTCGGTCTGGTGTCCAGGATGTCTATGATCAAACCAACATCATTTTGGCTATTCTCACGATAGAATCTGAAGCTTTCCCGTAATATTCTCTATTGTGGCAAAAACTAGAGTCAAGTGACATGAGGAGACTTCATATATGCAGGGATGAGTGGTACCCAAACTGGGAATCAACCTAATTGTCAGTGGATTAAGCTCCCGATGTCGCCACTTGAACGGTTGCCAGGAGTAATTGAGAAAAGATCAACAGACCACGGAACAACATTTTCTGGGGGCAGAACCACCTGGAGATCCACCTGAGAGGGTATTGAACAGGCTAAGTCACTATGCCTGCTGCACCTTGCAATGCCAGATGGGAAAAGCTAGCGCCTTACTGTTTGAAATACGAACAGCAGTGACTGTGATGATCAACGGAGCATTACTGGTCGGTGCTCCAGAGTTTCGCATAATAATAATTCCTCTTTCCTTTTTTTTTTTGGGGGGTGGGGTGAAGGTAATGTTGAGGTAATATTAATTTTTTCAGATGAGATCCTGTTCTCGGCGGTGTAGTTGTTGTTGCGAAGGTAATGTTGAGGTAAAAATAATTTTTAATCGTGATTTACATTATGTGATCGCTGATCCCGAATCCAGGCCGAAGTAACCGGAA
>CM068963.1:119309359-119332253 GCA_035128595.1 Eptatretus atami
CAAGGGTTGTGAGAAGGAGGCTTGATAAACAATTCTATATCTATATATGTTCAGTATTTCTTTGATGACACTTGAAACTTTGAAATGTGTATGATTAATGTTTAATTAATTTCGCTCTGTCTGCTTACATTTGATAAAAAGATGGTCGATAGATGGTCAGATTAATTTAAGGGATTTGTGTGATCAGAAGGCAGCATGTCAACGAGCGTATAAAATCAAGAATTTGCAAGGGTAGACTTGCTGTGTCCACGCTGGCACGAAGTGGGCTTCGTGGTCTGGACATGCAATGTCTCCCCCCACTTTTCAAAAGCAATCGACGCCCATGTGTGTGTGTATATATGTATATACATATATATCAATTTGTGTTCTGTGTTCTTGGTTAAGGTAATTAATTATGTCTTCTACAGTGTTCACAAGTTGTGTCTTTGAAGAGTGAGCTTTCAAAACACCAGTAGCGCTAAACTTCCATAATTTTTGAAACGATCTTTAAAAAAATTTTTTTTAATTAAAATTGTAGGAGAGGAAGAAGGGCTTTGCCGTTAATGGGTTTCCCCTTTCATGGATTCGCTCTTTAATGATGAATTTATTGAGGCAAGGTTTGCAGATTGTGATCAATGCGCTCGAATAATCGTGGGTTGGCGAAAAACTTCCCAAATTTATTCACCTAATTAGCATGGGCACAACGCAATAACCCCATCAAACCCTCCAACGTGATCATCACCATCAACTCGTCTTGATCGTTGCCATCATCAACATCGCCATCACATTATTGGATCAAGTTTAACAACATCATTATTATTAAAGGTAAGTTTGATGATCTTAATAACTCAAGAAAATATACTTTATTTTATGTTCTTAATCGCTCTTTTATTCATGAAAATAAATAGCACAAAAACAATGCACAAACATGTTAATTAAAGGTTCAGTTTAGACAAATTTAAAAGTTGAAGTCCCTAACCCTATTTTCCCCATTACCCCCTAGGTTTGTGGATTTGTGGTTCACAGGGATTTTCAAAAATGAAACCCCTGTGAATGGCAAGGCCCTCCTGTACATACCTGCACACTGCGCGGGGTATCGTGTTCTATGAACTCTCGAGTTATAAAATGTGAAGGTTTCAACTGATCACCCGATATATCGTTTTTGGCCCTATCTCTGAATGGTGAAGAATCACTTTAAAAATTCGAGTATCCGGATCCGGATCTCCACCAAAATCTAATCAATTAGTCCGTATCACACACTCAACATGTCCACCAAGTTTCGTCTGAATCTGTCCACATCTTTTTGAGATATCGTGCTATACAGGGTGTTTCAAAAATATTGATACAACTTTGACTTGCTGCCATTTCTTTGTTTTTTGACCTATACCACGTTTTTTTTCAGGGTTTGGTGGTGTTATCGTGGTATTTGTTCCCTTGGATTTCTTGCTCTGTAGCTCAACTATGCCAATAACAGTGAAGCATAAGACAAAAGTTGTGGCTCTGTGGTATGAGACTAAATCAAATGTCGACATCTGCCGGAGGTGCTGCCGGGAATACAACCTCAGAACACGTCATGGACCCACAAATTGTGCCATTCAACATATTGTGAAACATTTTGAGCACAAGGGTACAGTGCACAACCAGAGCAAGGGCAACAGTGGCAGGCCAGCATCAGTAACCAAGAGCCAAGCCAACATCGACGCCATGTGGGATTCAGCAATGGACAGTCCCAAGAAGTCCCACCGTCGGTGCTCCCGGGAGCTAGGCATCAAACCAACATCATTCTGGCATATCCTCACGAAGGAACTGAAGCTTTCCCCATACATCATCTCTATTGGGCAAAAACTGAGTCAAGATGACATGTGCAGGATGGAGTGGTACCCAAACTGGATCAACCTAATCTGGTTCAGTGATTAAGCCCATTCCCACTTGAACGGTGCCATCAACAACCACAACAGCATTTTTCTGGGGGGCAGAACCACCTGAGGAGATCACTGAGAGGGCTAAGGTCACATGCCTCTGCACCTTCAATGCCAGATGGGGAAAGCTAGGGCCTTACTGATTTGAGAATGACAACAGCATGACGGTGATGATCAACGGTGAGCACTACTGGGTCGTGCTCCAGAAGTTTCATAATAATATAGGCCAAAAGGTCACCCCAAACCAGCTCAGCATGACCTGGTTTATGCAGGATGGCGCACCCCCGCATACATCTGGTGATGCCATCACTTTCCTGCGGCAGCTCTTGAGAAACCGCCTTGTTGACCTGGGTACCACTCATGACTGGGCACCCCATAGCCCAGACTTGAACCCTCTGGACTACTGGTTCTGGGGGGCTGCCAAGGGCTCTGTCTGTGCCAACCACCCTGCTATACTGGATGCTCTGAAGCAGGAGGTGTCTAACTACCTCCAGGCAGTGTCACATGAGACCTACAAGAAAGTTGGACAGAACTTTGGAATCAGGATCAATGCCTGTCTGAACGTCAATTACAAGGATTTTGCATCAATGCCAATTTCAGGCCTTGGGATCTCATTCACTCTAACAGTGACTTACTGAAATAGCAATCAGTGATAGAAAATACCATGTCAAAAGCTTTCAAGAAATGTTTGGTTCACCTTCCTGAGGCTTCTGTTTCCTTGTAAATAAATAGTTCAAGTTGCATCACTCTTTTTGAAACACCCTCTATGTCGGTTTAGCCCCATCTCTCAATGGTGAAGAATCACTTTCAAAAGTTATCGAATCCGGATCTTCACCAAAATCTAATCAATTATTCCTTGTCACACACCCAACCTGCCCACCAGGTTTCGGCCGAAACCGTTCACAACTTTTTGAGATATCCTGCACACAGACAGACAGATCGGGGTGAAAACATAACTTCCACCCACCTTCGGTGGGGAAGGTAATAAACCACAACCATTAAGTGTGGTGGTGGTCATCAATTCCCTCACTGTTGAAACTCACATCGGGGCTGTAACAAGTGGCCAAGTAAATGGTAGCTCAATTACAAAGTAGAGATGTTAACAATATATTCATTATCACGTTCAACAATCGATAATTTACCATTACAGTCCAATTATAGAGGCCATTGAGTCGACCATTAAGTAATGAAAACAGGCAGGATGGCCAGTTTATAACATCCCCTTCGATATAGACATGCTCGGTAATGGCGTGTGTTAGTGTCAATGAATACAAGAAAGACGGTTTGAAATGACAACCCGAGTTCCCATTTATAGACTTTCATATTTAATGGGAATATGAGCCACAAGCTAGCTCATTGTGCACAACTCGCCGGTGTACGAGACATGTCCATGGCAATGCCACAATTCCGAACCTCAGATTACACTGCCATGCAACGAACTCCGAGCCTGAGATTCCACTGCCATGTAAGGAACTCTGAGCCTGAGATTCCACTGCCATGCAACGAACTCCGAGCCTGAGATTCCACTGCCATGTAAGGAACTCCGAGCCTGAGAGTCCACTGCCATGTACCGAACTCCGAGCCTGACAGTCCACTGCCATGTACCGAGCTCTGAGCCCGAGAGTCCACTGCCATGTACCGAGCTCTGAGCCCGAGAGTCCACTGCCATGTACCGAGCTCTGAGCCTGAGTTTCCGTGCTGTCAAATCTGTTTCCTGGCAGGAAATACACTGGGTGTTTTGCCATTGCTTTCCCAGCAGTAGTCAGGGGAGGAATTTGGAACTTGACCAAGTTCCAGCACACAATGGCCTCCTCTTTTCAAAATTGGGTTGACGTTTTCAGGGTTCTCCTCAGAACCGATTGCTCACGATGTAAAGAACCAAGATTCAAATCCCATAATAACACTAGCAAATACCACCATGGCTTCGCTGACGGGACTACCAAGACGGGGAGGAGAAAAAAGAAGGGTGTGTGGAGAGAAGAGAGAGAGAGAGAGAGAGAGAAGAGAGAGAGAGAGAGAGAGAGAGAGAGAGAGAGAGAGAAGAGAGAGAGAGAGAGAGAGAGAGGATAGATGAGGATGAGGAGTGGAGGGGAAAGGGAAGGAGGAAAGTGGCACTTGAGGGGTGAGGAATGGGGTAGCTACGAAGGGGGAAGAGAGGAGAATGGGCGTGAAGAGAGCGATGCCTCACCAAACGTTGCTTAACACTCCAGGAGGAGGGAGGAGTAGGAGCGAGGACGAGAGGGAAGTAGGGAGGGCATGGGGTTTGGGAGGGGGAGAGCATGATTGAAGGGTTATCGACTTGTGTTTGGCAGTGGGACTTCTGGAGGGATGCAGTAGAGAGAATGAACAAAATGGGGTATGTTAAAACAACACGTAATAACAGCTTGCGGAGACTGCCGAGAGATGTCCATGGGGGTGGAGAAAGGGGGGGGAGGAGGATAGCATGATAGAGGGGAATGGAGGCAGCATGAGAGGTGGAGAGCAGCACGAGGGGTGGGGAGGAGCGTGAGGAAAGGGTGGCAGTGTGAGGGAAAAGGGGTGGCAGCGCGAGGGAAAGGGGTGGCAGCGTGAGGGAAGGGTGCGGCGAGGAGGGAAAGGGGTGCAGCGCGAGGAAAGGGGTGGCAGCGCGAGGAAAGGGGTGGCAGCGCGAGGAAAGGGTGGCAGGCGAGGGAAAGGGGTGGCAGCATGAGGGAAAGGGTGGCAGCTCGAGGAAAGGAGTGGCAGCATTAGGGAAAGGGGTGGCAGCGCAAGAGGGTGGGAGGGCAGCACAGAGGGTGGGGAGGAATCGTGAGGGAAAGGGTGGCAGTGTGAAGGAAAGGGGTGGCAGCTCGAGGAAAGGAGTGGCAGCATAAGGGAAAGAGGGTGGCAGCGCAGAGGGTGGAGAGGCAGCACAGAGGGTGGGAGGAATCGTGAGGGAAAGGGGTGGCAGTGTAAGAAAGGGGGGGAGGGAGGAAAGGGGGCAGCGTGAGGAAAGGGTGGCAGCGTGAGGAAAAGGGGTGGCAGCGTGAGGGAAAGGTGTCAGCACGAGCGAAAGGGGTGCAGCGTGAGAGGAAGGGAGGGCAGCGATGAGGGAAAGGGTGGCAGCGTGAGGGAAAGGGGTGGCAGCGTGAGGAAAAGGTGGCAGCGTGAGGAAAGGGTGGCAGCGCGAGGGAAAGGGTGGCAGCATGAGGGAAAGGGTGGCAGCTCGAGGGAAAAGGAGTGGCAGCAGTAGGGAAAGGGTGCAGGCGAAGAGGGGGGAGAGGCAGCACAAGAGGGTGAGGGGAGAATCGTGAGGAAAGGTGCAGTGTGAAGGAAAGGGGTGGAGCTCGAGGGAAAGGAGTGGCAGCATTAGGAAAGGGGTGCAGCGCAAGAGGGTGGAGAGCAGCACAGAGGGTGGGGGAGGAATCGTGAGGGAAAGGGTGGCAGTGTGAAGGAAGGGGGCAGCGTGAGGGAGAGGGGGCAGCGGAGGGAAGGGGTGGCAGCGTGAGGGAAAGGGGTGCAGCGTGAGGAAAGGGGTGCAGCAGACGAAAGGGGTGGAACGTGAGGAAAGGGTGGGCAGCGTAAGGAAAGGGTGCAGCGTGAGGGAAAGGTGGCAGCGTGAGGAAAGGGTGGCATGCGTGAGGAAAGGGGTGGCAGCGTGAGGAAAGGGGTGGCAGCTCGAGGGAAAGGGTGGAAGCTGAGAAAAGGGTGGAGCTCGAGAAGGGCAGCGAGAAAGGGTGGCAGCTCGAGGAAAGGAGTGGCAGATTAGGGAAAGAGTGGCAGCGTGAAGAAAGGGTGGCAGCGTGAGGGAAAGAGTGGCACTCGAGGGAAAGGGGTGGCAGCTCGACAAAAGGTGGCAGCACGAGGGAAAGGGGTGGCAGCGCTGAGGAAGTGCAGTGTGAGGGAAAGGAAAGGGTTGGCAGCGTGAGGAAAGGGTGAGCGTGAGGAAGGTGGCACGTGGGAAAGGGGTGGCATGTGATGAGGGAAAGGGTGGCAGCACGAGGAAAGGGGTGGCAGCGCCGAGAGAAAGGGGTGGCAGGTGAGGGAAAGGGGTGGCATCGTGAGGGAAAGGGTGCAGCTCGAGCGAAAGGGGTGGCAGCTCGAGGAAAGGGTGGCAGTCGAGGGAAACGGGTGCAGCTCGAGGAAAGGGTGGCACTGATGAGGGAAAGGAATGCACATGAGGAAAGGTGGCAGCATGAGGAAAGGGTGGCAGGATGAGGGAAAGGTGGCAGCATGAGGGAAAGGAAATGGGGCAGCATGAGGGAAAGGAATGGCAGCATGAGGGAAAGGATGGCAGTGGTGAGGGAAATCGTGGCAGTGTGAGGATAGGGTGCAGCGTGAGGGAAAAGAATGGCAGCATGAGGGAAAGGGTGTCAGCGTGAGGGAAAGGGTGTCAGCGTGAGGGAATGAAGGCAGCATGAGGGAGGGAGCAGCATGAGGAGAGGAGCAGGGAGGAGGGGAGGGGCAGCCTTCCAGAGCATTGAGCGCTGGAGCGAGGAAACGCGTCCTAACAGCAACGTTTTATTTTTAACCGCCGTGTTCTCTATAAAAACAGGTGGAAAATCTATTTCTCCTTCATCTTCTTCTTTACTCGTAATAATGTGAGTTTCATTCAATTCCGTTTCTCATGTCGATTGGATTCACAAAATGCTGATTATACACCGTCCTATGAAGCATCACAAAGCAGGTCAATCTACTTGCAACACAGGTGAGAAAATTACATGAAAAAGCCCTTGATATTTCAATAATTTATTTTCACGATTTTTAAAGGGTGAAAGTTAATTTTTATTCCGTTGTTTTTTTTTAGCAATTACACAAAGATTTGTATTTCCATCAGAGAAGTGATGGGTCTCACTTCTGGTGGCTTTGAAATGAACAACCAAGCAGCTCGGTGAGTGCTCACCAAGTGGCTTAAGCATTCAAGCAGGCACTCAAATGGAAAGGCCGACTTAGCAAGTGATTACCGATCATAAACCAATGCACCTGAAAATGCCCAAGCAATGTCTGAATTGGACAAATGAACACTTTTTGAGAAGTCGGAACTGCTAAGTTCAATGTTTGAGCTTAAATGTTGTAATTCAGCTTAGTTTAAGAGATTCGCGAGGTTATGACATGGGTGGAAATGAAAAAGTCACAAATGCTGGCATTTTCAGGCCTTTATAAGCATTGCAATGTACCCAGCCATTCCTAGGTATGATGAACAGGCATTCGATAATATGAGGAAGGAAAGTGAAAAAAGAAGAAAACTTTGTCGTGAAGAAATCATTGCGGCCTGTTCCAACTCAACGCATTGTTGAGCAGGCCGAACAAAATGGTGAATTAAACCCCAGCGAAGTAACCGATAATACACCTTAAGACCACATCAGCAGCAAGGTGGCCGAGAATCGCCTGATAATGAATATAATTTAATATGGCCGTTAATTATCTTCAAAAGGGGTATTTTAATTAACCCAAATGGACAATTTTCACTCTCATACTTCCTTGGAGCTCCTTTGGTATCCATGCAAAGTTCAAGCTGCTAGGTTTTATGGTTTTGGAGTTATGGAGGACACACACACACACACACACACACACACACACACACACACACACACACACACACACACACACACACACACACACACACTGACATTTATTGTTATAGATGTGTGTATTGTTTAATAATGTCACTGTAATTGCATTGAAGTACACTGATGTCTCCTCTCCTAATGTCCTTTCCCTGCTTGTGATTTTTGTTCAAGTCTCTCCATGAGTCTGAGATGAATGCATAAAAAACATAACCACAGGTTATTTAAGTGGCACCAACCAAGCACGAGCAGACACGATAGCTAATGACTTAACCCCCACCCCCCAACCTACGTCTGAAAGAGCTGCCTCACCAACTTGAAGGTAAGTGCTGATCCTGTGAATAAAAAGCATCACATATCAAACTAGAAGGACACTCGGTAGAGTGCATACCTCCGCCACGTAATGCCTGATCCTTAAGAGCATATCGGGTCCAATACATTTTTGAAATATCATGCCATACAGTACGATATCGTTTTTGGAACTATGTCTCAATGGTGAAAAATCACTTAAAAAATTAAATGATTCTCGTATCCAGATCTGGATTCGGATCTTCACCAAAATTGAACCAATTCTTCCTTGCCACATAACCAACATGTTCACCAAGTTTCATCCAAATCCGTCCACAACGTTTTGAGATATCATGCATTATATCGTTTTTGGCACAATCTCTCAATAGTGAAGAATCACTTTGAAAATTCTAGTAGGGGGATCCGGATCCGGATCTTCATTACAATCGAATCAGTTCGTCCTTGTCACACACCCAACCTGTCCACAAAATTTCATTCGCGGATGCTGTCCACAACTTTTTGAGATATCCTGCACACAAACAAACAGACAAACAAACAAGCCAGTAGGCGACGAGGGATCTGCTAGGATCGAAGCGCTGGATACGATGCTTTTCATTCTGACCGATCCACCGACGAAGATTCATTGCCAAGACGTATTAGTTCACATACAATTGTTCCTCTGCCTGGCAAAATTTTTCCTAAAATTGCGTATTTGCCAACTGGCACTCCTCAGAGTGGAGATGGAGGAAAGTGTAAATGACAAACAGACGGAAAACCCGATAAACTTCTCTCAATGCTCTTGTTTGACCACCTCCTGAGCCACACATTATTTTTCATAGCCACGCCACTTTTCATAAGCGCCCACTTTCCATAAGCCACGCCCGCTTTCCTACGCCACTCCCACTTTTCATCAACCACGTCCACTTTCCCTAAGCTCGCCCACTTTCCTAAGCCCCTCATAAAAAATGACGGTGAATAGACACCCTATTTTTGAAGGACTACCATTTGAAAATAAAACCTAAATCAAAAATCGGCTCAAGTAAAATTTTCTAAATATCTCGAAGTGTTTAATTCCGAAGTCTCGTTTCTCCACATTCAAAACTGTAGGACAAGTATTGAAAATAGTGAACGTGCGGTTTTTCAGCCGCTGCATAGCAAGGGTGGTTGCTTAGCAACAAAACTCAAACGCGCACATTCCCAGCTCATATGGCATCTGTTCGCCCAGTTTCATTGAAATCGGTTTGCTGGTTTGTGCTGTGGAGCCTCGCGTTGCACGCACACACACACACACACACACACACACACACACACACACACACACCACACACACACACACACACGGAAAACCCGACAATAAGGGATATCTAGCGAATCCAACAGACGGAAAACCCGACAATAAGGGATATCTAGCGAATCCAAAAATAACCATAAACAGAACAACAGATGTTCAGGGAAATACGAACCAGACCGTGGGTAGTGCGAGAAGACTTCCTGGTCGGTTGTTTTTGATGAACCTGGTGGTGTAGCGGACGATAACATAATGGGGGGTGTAGTTTTTTTTTTAAAGATGTTTTAAAATTCCACATAACTTGATTTATACTATATTATTAGAAATCCACAAATACAGAAATGCCGGTGATTCCATTTTCTTGGATCCTTTTCACTTTGGTCAATAACGTTTGGATCGAGGAGAGATCGAAGGTGGAACGACGGTGTAGTTCGTTACAAACACTGTATACACACATTAAATGACGGTAAATAGACACCCTATTTTTGAAGGACTACCATTTGAAAAATAAACCTAAATCAAAAATCGGCTGAGTAAAATTTCTAATATCTCGACGTGTTTAATTCCGAAGTCCTCGTATCTCTACATTCAAAACTGTAGACAAGTATTGAAAATGTGAACGTGCGGTTTTTCGGCCGCTGCATAGCAATGGGTGGTTGCTAGCAACGAAACTCACGCGCACATTCCCAACTCATATGGCACCTGTTCGCCAGTTTCATCGAAATCGGTTTGTGCTGTGGAGCCTCGCGTTGCACACACACACACACACACACACACACACACACACACACACACACACACACGGAAAACCCGACAATAAGGGATATCTAGCGAATCACCAGACAGACAAACAGACAGACAGAATAACAAATCGACTGATCAATATACTTGAAAAATCTTTGATTTTTCGATTCTTCGAAATCTTCGATTTTTCAAGTAACAAAGAGACAGACAAACAAACGGACAGAAAGGGGTGAAAAGATAACCTCCTTCACCTTCAGTGGTGGAGGTAAATATACACATATTTCATTTGTTCTGGCATATGACGATGGGAGATGATCTCGGACAAATGACAGGATGACTAGTGCAGAGAGAGTAAATGCAAGGGCAGTGGAGCAGGTTATTATTTGTTTGACACGTGAGCTGACATCACGTGAGCTGACAGCCGGTCCAGTGGCATAGTCAGAGTCAATATTTGTCAGAAAGTTTCCCAACTTCTGAGGTGCAAAAGACACAGTCTACGTGAAGTTGGGTACGAAAGGGAAGGATGGGTATAGAGAACGAGGGGTTAGGGACCCAATATTTGGAAGCAAACACAGAATTGAGTCATGTGGCCTTCTCAAGATTGGAGTTGGCTGTGGTGCCATTTGAAGAGAGGGAAGGGATGGAAGGGGAGGACACATCAGAGACGGACTTAGCAAGCCTTCACTTGGTTTTTGAGGAAAGATACAAGTTTGAAAGTTCAGTCTTGAAGTTGTACAGTTTCTGGCTCTTCTGAGAGTGGACATACTTGTGGTCTTTGTGGAATGATCTGAGATTGTCATCAATTAGAATTGCCTTCCAAGAAGAGAACACAAGTTGTTTCAGAGCAACTGCCTCACCACAGGATTCAAAGTACCATGGGAGGGAAGAAGGGTGGATGATCCCTGAAAACGAGATGTGATGGATCTGTGTGTTAGACCTTACCTGTCAACTCTCACGCATTTGGCATGAGACACTTTTTCAACTCAGGTCAAACTCTTACGTCATACAACTCAAATCTGACGTTTTAATTTTTTATTTTGATTTATCGAGAGATATTCCCACCTCCGACTCCACAAGTCTACCCGTGAAGTGGATCTACTCCAAGAGCAGTTCACAGAATTCGAGCTTTTGGATGAGACAGATATTCCTCAGGAGGTATTGAATGATGGAGTCATTAAGCTGGATGATGGCAATGTTACACACAGGGTGGACAAGATTTGGGGACATCTTGCAACCTGTAAACTTGCTGGTGGAAAACCAAGATTTCCAGAACTTGTGCAGGTGGCAAAACTGGTTCTTGTTACCCCCTGTCCATTGCTGGGGAAGAAAGAGTGTTCAGAATGGTCAGAAAAAACAAAACTGACTTCAGAAATTGTCTGTCCTTGGATTACTTACTGATATTCCTTACTTCATTGCTGACCATAAAAATGGCTAACCCAGTCAGTGAGTCCTTGTTAAAAATGGGAACCCTCCAAGGAACTGTTGACCAAAGCAACGATGCCACAAAGGAATACGACAAACTCCACAAGAAGGGATTCACTGTCTTTCAGTGACATTATTTAGACTCATGATTACTGAAAAACTGAATCTTGTTGAACATGACAATTGTAAATGTGGACAAGTCTGGAGACGGTGATGGTTCACGAGTAATGTACACGGTTCGCCTTTTTTATTTTTTGACCTTCGAGAGGACGCCACGGGCAAACTGGCGGGAATCGGGAAAAACGTAAATGATGAAAGTTGTAGTACTCGAAGAGCACTACTTGCATACCAACTTTCATTCGAAACAGTTGAAAACCCTAGGAGCTTGATGCCCAATTTATTGAATTTTTGACATTTTCTAAGTTCGTGACCTTGTGACCTTGACCTTGGGACGAAAATGAAAAATCGAGCTCCGTGGGGCTATGCAGGTGCCATTGGGCTAACCAAATACCGAAACCCCTGCCAGATTCGACAAACCCCCTCAGAGAAGATGTAACTTGAAACCGGCTACCCCCTAAAAACACATGTTTTTTGGGCGTGGCTCAGCCCATAATGTGCGCAGCACGCCCATTCTCAGGAAAACACAACTAGATCATGATATAAACCCCCCACCCAAATTTTATCAAGATCGGATCAAAACCCACGGAGCTATGCTCGGCACAGACAGACAGATAGACTGACAGACAGACAGACACACACCCATAACGAATATAGTGGTCACTTACTGACTCGTGAACCAATTGTTATTGTGTTGGTAAAATTGTTTTTGATTCTAGACCGGAAATACTTCATTTCGCTGTCAAAATACAGTATGTCTTGAAGTCTGAATACAAGTTTGGAATACCTGACCATTATTAGTTTGAGGAGTTCTGTATAATTGTGAATCATTTTTTCTTCCTTCTCCTTTGCTACTATAAGATTTATAGCCACGAGAGCTTTCCATTTGGGTTCTATTTTATTACATTTGTTCTGGGCAGAGAGGCTTTGGCCCCCACCAGGGCGTTGCCCTGGACCTGACCGGGGCCTGCGGCACCTGAGCCCGGTTCCAAAATAATCTCGCTCCTTCAAGCAGGCTTGCGTTGACAACTGTGTAAGAGAGAGCAGGTTTCTGTGGAAGAATTCCCAGGCTGCATTAACATAAGGGGCAGTAGATATAGGAGACCAGTCCTGAAGAGAGATGGCTGCTAGCAGTCCTGCCAATTTGAATGAGTGAACTGCCAGACACACCAGTGTTGAGGCTGTTCTCTGAGAATGGCTCGAGAGATATTGATGTTCACAAACCCAAACCCCAACATTAGCTGAACTCAAACACAAACACTAAGTTGAAGCCAAATCCTATCTCTTCACTGTATTGTGCCTGCACATTAATGTGTTCCACTTATTAGTTTTCTCTGAGAATGATCCATGTTATTGATTTAGCATCACCATGAAGAGACAAGTGTCCTATTATTCTTTGCTTCTCCTACTTAGAGATGTTATTTGTATGGTGAGTGGAGCTCCTGCAGGATCTTTTAATGAAGGATGAAGCACTGCACTCAAACATCAGGACATCATGGGCAAATGAGCCCGATTCAGATTCCATTCTCAGGAAGTTATACTAACGAGGCCAAACGATCACCGAACAATCCGAGGATTTAACAAACATTGGTGATGGTTTGGCCAACGTTTGGTTGGACAAAGGCTCAGGAAAGGTCACCACAAGGTGTTAGTGCCTCAACCTCAAATTGCCATCAAGGTATCCTGTTGAAAAACTCAATCAAACCTCGCTGAAGTCGATTGCTCCATCAGTTCTCACATTAATTTTCATCCGACACCCAAATCTCTGATATAATCATTCCGGGCCATCGTCACGCATTCCGGATGAACTCAATGGCTCGTGGCCCGACTCATTTTACCGTTGGTTTGTGATGTCTGCTCAATGGAACAAATCATGTGCACGTTTCAGCAAAAATGGAAAATATCATTGGACATTTCACTGGCAGAGCAGCGGTCTGGTCGCCCTTGAAAAATAGTGAAAATTAACAGCCTCTTCGGTGGCCATCAGAGCACGCTCTATCACTCCACATGCAACGTACACTCTCCAAAGCACTCAACCTTCCTGGCGGTGAGCTTGACTCCAGCATCATGTGCAAAGGAAAATCCCTGAGCAACTTTCCACAATCGGCCTCTATGCCACTGTCCCGCTCCACTAATGCACCGTTTATGGGACCCCAGGCGTCCCACTCCATCATGCTAATGATGAGAAACGAAGCTGCAATTAGCACGAAAGCCTCCCTTGCACTCTCTTCTCTCTCCTCTGGCAAGCTGAGCCAGGTCAGAAAGGGTGTCGCGAGACCTGTGGCTAAGCATAACCGCATTCTGTGCACCTGCCACTGCCCCAATCCACCTCCTCCACCCCCCATACTCCCCGCTCCACCACACTTACTATCCCACTCACTTACACATGAATTGCTCACAGATGTATCTGCCTAATGGACCCATTCATTAGTGCATAATGAACTTTCTTCATATACTTTTGGAGGCAATTCATTCCATGTTTTATACGATAGGTTTACCATCGGTTTGCTTTGCCATCGAGTTAGAACTTCTTTTATTGTCCTGCTATTTCAATGGATTTGTTGGCCCTTCAAAGGTAAAAAGTCAACATCAGTCTAAATGATTGGTTTGGCTCTTTCAAAAACAAATTTCTATATTTATGGTGCCATTTCCACCGATAGAGGGAGTTGATGCCAATCACAGTGTTTTTCACTGGTATGCCGGGAAAGGCCATCGAATGGTGCACAAACGGCATCCCAAGGGGTCACACCAGACACCCAGACCATAATAGAGGTAACCAGAACGGCATGCGGTAGAGCACGTACCTCCATTAGGCTGAACACTGAACAGTTTATGTTTTGTATCCCATTGATCAGCCGGACCTGCATCCAGGCCTCAACCCAAATCGAATCGGCTTGTTGTTGTAACTTACCCAACTCATCCACAAAGTTTCGTCCGAACCTGGACACAACTTTTGAGATATTGTGCTATGTATCATTTTTGACCCTATCTCTCAATGGTAAAGAATCACTTTTAAAATTCTAGTATCCGGATCGGTATCTTCACCAAAATCGAACCAATTCGTCCTTGTCTCACATCCAAACCGTCCACCAAGTTTCGTCCCAATCCATCCACGACTTTGTGAGATATCGTGCTCACAGACAAATAGGGGTGAAAACGCAATCTCCGTCCACACCTCGGTGGCGGAGGTATTAACTAGAGGAAGTGGTCATGATGATTCCACAACACATACTTGCTTTTCAGAATGAAGATGACAAAGTGCAGTGACATCAGTCGTCTTGTATTATGTACCTTCTAAAGTTTCAACACAAACACCTCCATAAATTACCAAAGACAGCATTCTCCAAGGGAAACTGTAAAAGCTAGCGATTTAAGCATCAGTCCTGGACACACGTTTCTTTGTTGTGGAATACCTTTCTCGGTAAGGTAGAAATTAAGAACTTTGCGACAAAGCAAAATATGTGCAACCTGGCTGGCTCTGAGGCTACAATGCAGGATCTCAAGGCTTACTTGCTGCACCTTCAGGGGTCCACAGACGATCATAAATGCATATCTTAGGATCCAATCTTAGGGTAACCTGTACACTTTGGATCAAATCAACGAAAATTCGATTACAGT
Organism: Eptatretus atami; assembly: GCA_035128595.1. NCBI lineage: Eukaryota > Metazoa > Chordata > Myxini > Myxiniformes > Myxinidae > Eptatretus > Eptatretus atami. The sequence continues at coordinate 119,324,260 of CM068963.1, forward strand.
AGATATACCAGCTTGGGAAGCAAGGTGTAGCTGACGTTTCAGGCACTAACCCTTCATCAGAACAAGAGGAAAAATGGGCGTAGATGGAGATTTTTTTTCACATGTTGATTGAACCTGCAGCTGCTTCTTCCCCCTCATGAAAGCTGTTTTCCAAACGAGACTGGTGTTTTTCTGTTATCCAGTATCTTCATGCCTGTGTTGCTGTTTGTGTTTCCATCCAATTTCCCCATGTTAAATCATACCTTGTTGTGCTGTATGTCAAATTCATTTTTATGTCGTTTAAGGCCTACTCCTCAGATAGCTCCTGTGAAAATTCTGTGTCCCTTTTGTCAACGTGTTCCTCGTTTTCCTGCTTTCGTCCCAAATATTGAACTTCTACCTCCTCAAAATTATCCTATTTCCCCTCCTCACTTAAAAAAAAATAAAAACAAACAAACAAACAAACAAAAAAAACTTTTTTCACTCCACAATAATCTCATTCTCCTTCAATTTCCTTTTGTCTGTACTTCCTTTACTCCATTCTCCCACTCCCGATCACCCTTCTTCCCAATATCTCCAAACTGAATCTTCATTGAATATACTTGCTTCTTCCTTCTTCCTTTAAGAGAATTAAAAACATTTTGAAATGCTTCATTTTCCTTGTTTCTACATCAGGTTTACTGAACATCTACTTCTTCTTCTTCACTACAAACTAGTCCTCTTCTTCTTTACAAAGAATATTTTCCCAAACTGTCCATCAGCAAAGCACTTGGTCCACCCTCCTACCACACCTACAGAACCACATTTCTCCATGTTTCCAACAAAAATTCTTACCTCCCATCCCATGATCTTTATCTCTGTTTGTCCAATTTGGGAATTTGGAATCAGCATCCCAACACGTCATGTCCCCTCTTTCTGCATACCTCCTCACCGCACCCCTTCAAGGCCTTCCCCTACCTCCACAAAACCTCTCCCCATCATGCAACCCCCCCCCCCCAACACCTCCTCCCCTGTCCCCAACTATGTGGACCTCAAACATCTGAGGTCTCCACTCCAACCTGACAGATCTCTCAATCCAGGCCGCTGCTGATAAACCGGACATCTGTTTAACAGAATCCTTCCTCCCAAAGGACATTCCTGACTCTTTAGTGTCTCTCCCATGCTATTCTCTCCTCCAATTTATTGCCTGAACCCCTCCCTGGCAGCATAGCTGCACTTTACATCAATAACTCAATTTCTCACTGTCCTTGTACTGATCTTATACCTCCAAACCCCAAGGAGTACCTTTGGCTGCGACTCGCCCTCTGCTTCCACCATTCTTTGTCTGTGTGTTGCACCATCCTCAAACCAGTGACAACTTAATCTACATCTCTCAGACAACATGGACCAACTTCAAACTACTCCTCTGAAGTCTCTCTTCCTCATATGTGGTGATTTCAATTGTCATCATGCTAATTTGCTGAGTGTTGGTACCTCTCTTACCAGCCATGGCACTTCAGCAAAGGACATCTGTGACTCCATGCGACTGACTCAATCTGTAAACTTTCCAACCCAGATTTATCACAATGGAAAATCCTCCCTTCGGGACTTGGTGATGACTAACTTTCCTGTAAATGTCTCCTGCTCCTCCTCTGCTCCAAATGAGTCAACATCCCTCTGGCTATTCTCAGAGAGCTTCCTCAGCACTGGCCAGTCCGACACTTTACTCAAGTAAATTGGCAGGTACTGCAAGCACATATAATCTCTTCATGAATGGTCTCTCATATCTACTACCCCTGATATTAACTCAGCCGGGGAATTATTCCACAGAAACGTTCTCCATCTTATGCCCAGATTCATCCAATCTCATCTACAGTTAGCCTACCCTTCTTCCCACCCATGGTACACCGAATCCTGTGGTGAGGCAGTTGCTGTGAAAACTTGCCTTCTCTTTCTGGAAAGCAAACCTGACCAAAGTTAACCTCATTCTCATTCCACAAAACATCTGTCCAACCTCACGAGTGAACCTTCAAACTTGTCTCCCTCCTCTAAAACTTGGTGGTGCCTGGATAAGCCTGTCTCTGGAGTATGCTCCTGCTCCAAATCCCTGCTCTTCAAATGGCACCACAGCCGACTGTGCTCACGAGAAGTCCATGCCTCAATTCTGTGTTTGCTTCCAAATCTTGTGATCCCAACCCCTGAATCCCTATATCTGTCCTTCCCAGTCACACCCAACTGCTCTCTGTGTCTTTTGCACCTGAGAAGGTGGAAAAGTTTATTTCAATGCTCGACTCTGACTATGCAACAGAACTGATGGCATTAGCTCACGTGTCCAACAAACCTGCTCTACTGCCCTTGCACATCCTCATTATGCTCTTTTCACCCCATCATTTACCATAGCCCCTCTTCCAACTGCTTGCAAATCGGCCAACATAATCACATAACATAAAAAGTTGCAAACACTGATCACCACAACTACAGCCCAATCAGCTTACTTCCAATCATCAGCAAGGGCATGGAATCCATCATCACAGTTGATATGAAATCCCTTCTTTTCTCCAATGGAACCATCTCAGATCACAAATTTGGTTTAAGACCAGGTCGCTCTACCTTGGACATGCTGCTTCGACTCACCCAACAATAGATGGAGGCCCTCAATGTCAGACAGAAGATCAGGGCCGTCTCTCTACACATATCTCTAGCTTTCGATATAGTCTGGTATCCCACCTTGCTCTCCAAACTCTCTGCCTATGTCATCCAAGATGAATTCCGCACATGGCTTACTGAATTACTCTACTCTCAAAGCCAATGTGTAGCTCCCAATGGAATCCTTTTATCTCTTCTAACTGTTAAGGCTGAAGTGCCCTAAGGCAGTGTTCTGGGCCCAATCCTATTCCTAATCTTCATCAACGATCTCTCTGACTCCAGGGAAAATCCCCCTTACCTACTTGCTGATGACTACATCCTCTGCCGTGTCATCCCTCGTCCTTCAGATTGGCAGACAGCAGCCTCTTCCCTCTATTTGGACCTTGACAAATATGAAAAGCTGTCAAGCACTTGGAATATGTCTTTCAATCCAAAAAAAATCTCATACTTGCTCTATGAAAGGGCAGTAGGGGAAATCCTCCCATCTACTTTATTAACAATCCTCTTGTGAAAGTTCGGTCTCTCAAACACTTTGGTCTCACCAGTTGAGATGGTTGGCAGATGTGGACCACCGAACCTTAAATATACGCGGCTCTGATGGTGAGTGTGGTTGAGCCTGGTCAGTTTTGGAATCCTTGTGGCCCGATTTTACCGATTAGCTTGACCCACTCAACAGCTGTGCTCCCAAAAACTCTGGTTCCAGATCCAAAGGATAGCGATGTTGATGGCATTTGCGTTAACCATAGTGGCTGGTCTATTTATTTTTTATTTTTTATACACTTTTGAGGCTCATGTGAGAGCTAACACACAGAAACGCACAAGAGGAGCAGGAGACAAGAGGGGTGGGAGAGGGAAGGAAAAAAACAATGGGTAACAGAGACATGAGGAGATCCGTAGAAGGCAGAGGGATGGGGCGGGGTATACGGGGTAAACAATATGGACACTGCAGGGACTTTCAGGTCCTTACACGACAGGGACTTTCAGGTCCTTACATGACAGGGACTTTCAGGAAGGAAAGCAGGGAATTTGAAGGAGGTGGGTTTGGGATGGATTAGTAGGGGTAGAAAAGATTGTGGTTTTGGATGGGGGAAGATAAGATTTGGTGGTGAACAGCTGTTTTGAAGACCTGGAGGGAAGAGTGGGATTGAAGAGAATGTGGGAGTTTGTTCCAAAGGCGGGGAAAAAGAGGAATGAAAGAGTGAAGGTGAGCACGAGAAAAGGAGTTTGAAGTTTGTCTGGCTTTTGACTGTCATGGATGGTGGAGTGTGGTTGCCGGCATCCATGCGTACCTGGGAATTATCGTCGTTATACTGGTTGTAATGCAGCCAATCATGGCTTTGTTCCACCCTCATCTTGGTGCACCCAAGAGCTGCATTGTTAACTGGGTCCACTGGGCTGTGGGAATGCCTGCCTCAAATTTAGCAGTGGCCACAGGTTTTCTGGAGGTGGATGTGAGAACTTTGGTTCCACCAGGTCCTGGAAGAGGATGCAGGCATCATTCGGGAGTGGATAAGATAACTTTGGATCTACCAGATCCTGGAGGAGGATGAAGGCTTCTGGGAGTGGATGTGAGAACTTTGGATCTTCCGGATCCTTGAGGAGGATGCAGGTATCGATTGGGAGTGGATGTGAGAAGTTTGGATCAACCAGATGCTTGAGGAGGATGCAGGCTTCAATCAGGAGTGGATGTGAGAACTTTGGATCTACCAGATCCTGGAGGAGGATACAGGCTTCTGGGAGTGGATGTGAAAACTTTAGGTCTCTAAGATCCTGGAGGAGGATACAGGCTTCTGGGAGTGGATGTGAAAACTTTAGGTCTCTAAGATCCTGGATGAGGACGCAGACTTCTGGGAATGGATGAGAGAACTTTGCGTCAACCAGATCCTGAAGAGGGGGTGCAGCCATCGATCCTGCTGCCTCTCGCAAGAAATCTTAGAGACACAGTTCATGTGGCTGGCCTGGTTCTCTGGCTTCTCATCGAGGTTGAAGTCTACAACTGCACGAAACATCAGCCAGGTTGGTCTACAAGATTTTGGAACAACAGGAAAATGTAGGAGAAAAAAAATGGTATGGAATCCAGGGAGATTGAAAGCAACGAATCCACAGGGGTAGATTGGAAGGATGTGGAAGAAACTAGGAGTAATGGATGACACTTCTGGACCTGACCAACCTGCGACAATCTGCACTTAGGGTGAAGTGCTTTGATGCTTACTGTCCCAAGGGTTCAGTTTTGTTTCGAAATTGGGACATGGGTAAATTAGAATAGGAGCGGGTGAGCGTGACCCAATGGTCGGGAAATGAATCGGATTGGAAACCAGAATTGTCTTGTGGTGTTGGTGTCTGTTATGTGTTAAGAATTGAGTTGTGTTTGGAGAATGAATGTGGATTATAACACGTGTGCAGGCCATGGCAGTGTAGGAATGCAATCACTATTTTTGCATCAGATGTCTGAGAATTGAATGGCAGCGATGGAGGGAATGACTTGTTGGATTTTGTGGGTGGGGAAGGTGTGTGGGTCTGCAGGAATGGATCGAGCTCTAGAGGAGTGGGAGACTGTGCCCCCCCCCCCCACCCGAGGAAATTTGACACTGGCAGCCGGTGGTGCCTGGAAATGGGGACCCATCAGAAGGGAGGTCTGTTGAGTGACCAATGGTAGGGAGACCATTGGCGACCCAGGAGAGGCCGAGAGAGCCTTATTGTGAGGAGACCCTCCCCGGCAGGACGTACAGCAATCGAGCTGTTTGGCTGTCGGAGACCGAATAATTGAAGGGGGGGGGCGGTGGAGAAGTCATAAGTCGGTGACTTGTTTTTGGACTATGGTCACCACAACCGGAAGTGCCCCACCATCTTGGTTGATACATAACTCCCCACTGCCTAATTGAGGATCACACATGTGTGAAATAATATTTAAGCCATGGTCTTGCAGGGTTGGAATGAATGATTTATGATTGGGCTTATGTGTGAGTGTGTGGGGGAAGATCCACCCGATCTATATCACTAACCTGTACCAGAAGGGCAGGGCCCATGGAAATTTGGATAAGGTAAATTGGGATGGCTCTGCGGGTAATGTTGCATAGGGAACGCAGTCTTTAGAAAGGGGTTGTACAAACGTTCATGAGTTTTTGTTTAAAGCTGTGTCTCTTGTAGTAGATTGTTGTGTACTTTGACACTTTCTACCCATCCCAGGAGTTAGGAGCAAGGAACAAAGAGTTTTATAAAAATGTGAATTCTTTTGTTTAAGGGGTGTAGAATGTTAAGGAGAATAGGTAAGTTAGCTATGACTTGCTTTCCACAGCCCCTCTTAATTTATTCCGTCGGTTAATTAGGTGTGAGTCAGTAAGTCGCCAGGCTGGAATGGTAATGCCTGCATTGAACCTTGCAGGAGCTACGGTTCCGGGAGGGGGGGGGGGTGTTATGTTTGTGGGGTAGATGGAGGAATTTCATAGTAAAGGTAAGATTGTATAATGTAGCATGGTCCATGGATGGCTAGGAGACATTTCGATGTAAATTAAGTGGGGAAAACTGTGAGGTTAATATTGTTATTTGTCACCACATGGGGGGTGGTGCTGTTTTAACTAGGTAGGGTTTAAAGCTAGTTTCTCCCAGTATGTGATTGCCCACTATGACCTTTTCCTACGTTTTTGCATTTACAAGGCCGGATATAAAAAAGAACGACGTTTTAACAACAACCGGCCGACCAGGCCCTCGAGGCTTACGATTGGTCGGTGTGACGAGAGAGGGAGCATGATACAGGAGGGGGATGAGTGGGTGTGAGGAACGCAATTGAGACAGAGGGCCTCGTTTTTGCTCTCCTTGACACGACAAGAAACCTGCCCGATTCTTGTTGTCATGTTGTGTGTATTTGCTCGCATGTTGGAGCAGGACGCTAGACATTGACTGTTCGGCTGGTTTGTGAAGTTTGTGCGTTTCTGAGGAGAAGAGAAGAATAAGAAGAGCGCGTCTCTTGGCCTCATCTCGGAGCCTCAGCAAAAGTCCCATTGTGTGTTCAAAGAGAATGGCGGTGCCCTTTGCTGTGAGTAGGCTTGATGTTGAGAGGGGAGCAGCGTCGGCAATCTTGATCGTGAGAAGAAACTGTACAGTGGATTGTGGGCCCTGGCGTTGGAGACCGTCTGCGCAAATTACCCCATGCACATGACCGCAGAGAGAGACTTGGTGCCATTTTCTGTGCGTTTTCCTGCACGGTGGCTCTGCGGTTTTGAGGACCACGAGACTCCTAAAAGGTCATCTGTGGACGTGAAGCTGAGTAGCAGCATAAAAGGATTTTCTTTTATTTTTATCTTTCCCCTTGTCTGTTTTTGTGACCAAGTGGAGACGTCTCGCATTAGGATCTAGTTTTACTTCACTTTTCATTTTGAGCCTTTTGTTTAATTTCATTACACATCTCAATTTATTAAACCATTATTTGTTGAATTTCCTTGTGTTTGTTTGCTCGTTGTGGGGTCGAGGATAAACTAATGTGCTTCCTTCCCATGGTATGCGCTGTCGACGCATTTTCTCTATAATGTATTTGAGAGTAATAAAACAAATTAATAAAATGTTGAAGTTTGATATTAAAATAAATGTATTAAATCTAAAATAGACAAGTCTGAAGACGACGATGGTTCACGAGCGGTATTTGACGATGTAGATTGTTTCAGAAGTCAAGGATGAGACAATGTGATAAATTTGACCAAGTTATAAAAATGATCACATGATGTGGTACGAGTGACAGGTTATTAGCTGAAAAATGTCGAAAACCCGGTTTCGTTCAACAACTTTCAAATTTGACCTTTGCATAACCTTTAAAGGCACAAAACAATGGTGTGGACATTAAAATAAGGAAACGGATACGTGCTATAGCTTATTGGAGTTAGTTCGTCGAAGAAGGTCGAAAACCCGGTTCGATTCCCACAACTTTGAAAATTTGACCTTTGGAACTTTAAAGGTCAAAGGTCAAGGATTATGACCTTTGGTGCAAAACTTCCTCTGGAACATTCCAGGAACAATATAACGTCATATAGGCTATATTATCCATACTTTGATGAAATCAGCTAAAAAAAGCTTGAAAGGGGGCGCCACGGGCAAGGTGTTCGAGATAGAGCAAAATGGTTTCAAGACTTTAGGTGGGAATGACCTCAAGATTATGCATAAAAAATGTTGTCATCCCAGCTCTCAAAGTTTGGGCGGTCGTATGATTTTTATGTCAAAATTCGCAATTTTCTAAGTTCGTGAGCCTTGTCACCTGACTGGGACGAAAATGAAAAATCGAGCTCCGTGGGCTTATGAGGTTGCCATTGGGCTAACCAAATACCGAAATCCCTGCCAGATTCGACAAACCCCCTTGGAGAAGATGGATTTTTTTTATCAAAATTCGCAATTTTCTAAGTTTG
>CM068963.1:119332263-119345949 GCA_035128595.1 Eptatretus atami
CAAAATTTTATCAGGATCGGATCAAAACCCAGAGAGCTATGCTCGGGACAGACAGACAGACAGACAAGCCGGTAGGCAGATATGGGTAGTCGCCTACCCAATAGAACCTGACGCGATGGGCCCGCTCGATGGGGGAATGACCTGAGGATTATGATATTAAGCACAAGAAAATTCATGATTCCAGCTTCAAGGGTTAATGCTGCAGATTGTTTTTTCGTTAAAAACCCCCACATTGAGGTTTTTCGGCCGTTGCTAGGCAACGGAGGGTCCATAGCAACGGTTCTTTCTCACACATAACTAGGACATACCATGAACCTACCATACCAGTTTAATGTATATCTGACTCATAGTCTCTGAGATATAACGAACTTCGTTTTTTTATTGTTTCTCGACCAGGGTCATTCAAAGTCTATCTTCTCCGACAGTTTTCATAGGATCCGGCTGGAAATTTTTGACAATATGGCTGAATGTACTGCCCACAGTCGCTCGTGGCCCGATTTTGATTTTCGAAAAAATAATTTTTTTATGATTTTTCAAAAATTTCAAAGTCCGTTGCTAGGCAACGGTGGTGTCCATAGCAACGGTTCTCATTTGCACACAACTAGGTCATGGTATGAACCTACCACCAAGTTTCATCGAAATCGCCATTGTATTAACGGAGCACTGGACCGAACAGACAGACATACAGACAGACAAACATATCGACGGAAAAAGTGAAAATAAGGTAGATCAAAAAAAAAAAAAATTTTTTTTCGACTTTATCGACTAACCAAATACAGACAGACAAACATATCGACGAAAAAGTGAAAATAAGGGTAGATCAAAAAAAAAAATTTTTTTTTTGACTTTATCGACTACCCAACAAGCCAGTAGGGACATGGTAGTCGCCTACCCAATAGAACCTGACGCGATGGGCCCGCTCGATGGGGAATGACCTGAGGATTAAGCACAAGAAAATTCATGATTCTAGCTTCAAGGGTTAATGCTGCAGATTGTTTTTTCGTTAAAATACCCCCAGATTTAGAGGTTTTTCGGCCGTTCTATGCAACGGAGGGTCCATAGTAACGGTTCTTTCTCACACATAACTAGGACATACCATGAACCTACCATACCAGTTTCATATGTATATCTGACTCATAGTCTCTGAGATATAACGAACTTCGTTTTTTTTATTGTTTTCGACCAGGGTTCATTCAAAGTCTATCTTCTCGACAGTTTTCATAGGATCCGGCTGGAAATTTTTGACAATATGGCTGCATGTACTGCCCACAGTCGCTCGTGGCCAAATTTTTGATTTTCGAAAAATAATTTTTTTTTATGATTTTTCAAAATTTCAAAGTCCCGTTGCTAGGCAACGTTCTCATTTGCACACAACTAGGTCATGGTATGAACCTACCAACCAAGTTTCATCGAAATCGCCATTGTATTAACGGAGCACTGGACCGAACAGAGGGACAGACAGACAGACAGACAGACAAACATAGACGGAAAAACTGATAATAAGGTAAGAACAAATTTCAAAAAAATTAAAAAAAAAATAATTTCGACTGGTCGACTACCGACAGACACACACACATAACGAATATAGTGGTCACTTACTTTTCGTGAACCAAAAATGTACTCAAATATGATATGATTCTATGTGCTTAAACATGTATCCATTTGGAATTAACGTAATCATATTTTTCCTTTGTATGGAAAGATCAACTGACTATTAAAATTTGTGAACAGGTTGAACTTTGCCAGTAAGTTGAATTTAGTAAGAAGAATTGCCTATCATTTTAAAGCTATCTAAAGGAATTTTTATAAAAGACACCAAGAAGTTGGAATGTGGATTTAAGAAGTGTCCAGATGTTATTCACTTAGCTCTAGTCGCTTCAAGATAATATATCTTCCCAGTCTGGGAGAAGCAGACTGACTTTTAACCGACATACTATATAAATTTATCTAAAATGTCCATAAGAGTTGACATTTGATGTCATTCTAGCATTCTGTACGTTTTGGTACCGTGAAAGAGGATTAACATATCTGGATTTGAAATATATGTTACAACCATTGTACCAGGTCAGGCTGAGACTGTATGGAGACCGAAGATAAGTTGGAAGATGTCAAGACCAGACAAACTGGTGTCAGCGCTTGAAAATGATTTTTTAAAAATACCCCGAGCGGGAGTGCCGGTCATCTCTGCCAGAGGTCAAAAGTAACTCTGTGCCAGACTGGAATAGGGCAGTTTATAAAGTACGTACGCTCTACTTCCGGGTTTCAAAACCACCCACCCCCCTCTGTATGCAGCCTAGTGACCACCACACCCCCCCTCATACATCGCTAATCGCTTGCAAAGCTAGCAGTTCCTTATGAACCGATGTTTGTAAGTCATGACGATGCAGTCCCTAGCGTGTAATTTACGTTTTCTTTTAATATCACAGCACGTCATTTATGAAAATAAAAGTACAAATTGACATTCAAGACAATGTTAATGTCATAAATGAAAGTAAGTGTACATATAAACTTGTGTTCCATTGTCTTAGTTAAATCTGACAAAAGCTTCAAATGTAATATTTGTCTCGGAGAGTTCCGGTTCTTAAGTTAATACTTTTTTTTTTGTATGTACGTACTTTATGAACGGCCATACGGGGAATCAGAACGAAGTTTGAAGGGCTATAAAATCGGAACGAGCAAATTTCAAAAAAATGGCTCGTTGTGTTCTAGTAATAGTCCATAGTATCTGAATCACTAATAACATTTGATCTCTCTTGACAAATGAGGAGGAGATACGATTTGAAATCGACGATTTTCGCAACTTTGACAGCTTCGTGACCTTGACTCGACCTTGGACGACCTTGAAAGTTATATCGTTGTGCATGTCTCATCGACCTCTATCCATTCCACTATTGGTTATTTGTCTCCACTCGGTTTGATTGTGGACGGACGACGGACGTACGAGGACGGACGGACGTACGGGCGGACAGACTTCGAGACTGTTATTATTAGGTCATCTCTACTGAGATGATAGAGATGACCTAAAAAGCTGTCTTACTGAACACTATATAAGAACTAAGATTCTCCATGCATTAGAGAGATCTGGAACGAGTCTTGTATGTCCAGTATCTCCTATGTGCATATTAAAGTGTTTGTTTGTTGAATAAATGTTTTAATTGTGCAGAGGGTTCAATAAATTTCTTCGACAGCGCCTTTGCCGCCTACGCCATAATCTCCCCGTATGCGCCATAATCTCCAAGGATTTTGGCTGTTCGCCTCCGAGTCATGCCGGTCCAACCCAGTTGCCCAGGTTTGAGTCCAGCAAGTTGAGTGATCACATCAGTCCTCCTCGGAGACCCCCCCCCCACCATGGGATCCTTGCATCCAAAAGCCCTGTTACCTTATGGATTGGGATCTCTGTGCCAAGTGAGTGATGTGCTGACGGCAATCACGGGACAGATCTTATCTTGCCTTGCAACCAAAACCCATGTGATTCCTGGGAACTGAAACGGTACCAGACCGTGACCAATCTTTGCTTTTAACAAGATCATAAGTGCTACGAGAGAAACTGTCGGAGCAAGCAGGATGAGCCAGAGCCCAAGAGAGATTTATACATGTATTGAATAAATGCACCATAAAGAAGAAAAAGGACTTACACAATCAACGATTCCCCCAACCCCCAGGAGACACCCGCATCCACAGAATGGATCAGAAATGCACAGTCAACTTAACAAAATATCTATGGACCCGCATTCGCTTGACAGAGAAACAATGAGGGGAAAACAAGATGCCCGACTTGACCTGGTGCGTCGGGTCCTGCGGAACCCGCAGCATCCTTCTGGAATGTTTCACAAGCTGAAGGAGCGTGGCTCCTGGAGGGCATGTCGATTCCCCCAAGACTGCGGTGAATGGTACCTACAGGTGCTCTGCTCTTTATTTGTTGACGCTCAGTGATCTGGTACCAACCACCAATGGATGCAGGGTTCGCGCCAATGACCCCCAGTGCACTGAGATGTTCAAGTACGTCGGGCAGAACATGACATGCCAGAATGCCCAGGCCACATCCATCCAGAATAAGCACGGTGGGCCCAAGACTCGAGCACCAGATTGAGCACGTCATCAAGGTCTGGCACAGCGTCAATGTCCGGCGCAGCGAGCAGGTCAGTGAGGCACCACTAAACAAACGGAGATGAGCAAACTACAAGCAGGCAGTCATGGGCAGTCCCACGGAGTCACAAAAACCGGGTGATACATTGGCTTTATTCCTGAGCTTTGCTGCATAACCCTGTCTGTCTCCCTTCTCGGATCCGCAAATTTACATAGGTTGTTCGACTCAATTGTCTAACCAGTGTGGGACGTGTATGCGCTACGATCCACAATTTGCATTGGTTCCATGGGCCAATTGGTTGCCTATGTGGTGGGGTGTGTCCACTCAGTGATCCGATAAATCGTCATGCACATGTGCTATGCTGGGAACCGGTTCAGGGCAGTAATGACTCGCTTGGGTCGGGAAGAGTTCTTGTGCGAATGGGGAAACAAAAGAAGGGAAGAATACATGGACCAACATGGGAAAATTGTGTCCAAAAAATGAAGAGGTGATGCGGACGTCTATCTATTACATCCACAATGCATGTCTATTCACACAGAGGATGATGCACTTGACTAAACAAATGCTTAAAAAATAAGTGCCGCTATACTATAGATAATTATTTAACCCCTAAGGATCATTTCTGCAACACTATATATATTTGACTCAAAAGAGTCTTTCAGGAATCACGCAATGGTTAGCTCAAAGGAGTGTGCATGCACTTGCTTTTCATTAACCCTTCCTACAGAATCTCATCTCCAACCATGAGCTAATCCATTGCCTCTTCCTCAGCTAAATACATCTGAAGCAACTCTTCTGCATAGTGGTAGCTCTGTCATCGTATGTAGAATGCCACAACGAAATTCAGATTAAAAATAATAATGCTCAGCAAAAAGTCCCATGGTCACCTCCACCAAAGCAGTTAAACACATCAACTTAATTCGTATTAAAGATTATCAACATAAAACACCCGCACATATAAGATGGGATATCATGACAAATATACAAATTCATGTTGCACCCAAATTCTCAGGTGCTGCTCCAGTGTTCTGCTCAACACACTCTTCAGTGGTGTTGCTTTCTCATTATGGCAAAGGAATCTCCACTTTAGAATAACTTCCAGTGAATGCCCATTCAAGCAGAGCAGACTGTCTCTCCTCATAAGCAAGCAGGCCCACAAGATTACCCTCTAACCTTCAGGGGAACCAAACGATTACTCTGTGGTTACATTCTTACACACTCGACTCACAAACTATGCATCACAGAGATGAAGAAACATCTTCACCAAAGTTCTTTCAATGTATTTGGCCTCATATGTGGATAAAATCAGGAAACAATAAATTATTCACACTGAGAATCACCACCTAACTGAAACGCAATTGTCCATATGTACAACAAACAAGCACATCGACCTCATCGTGCACTTTGATCTCAGCGTGAGCACCTCTTCAGTCTAATAGCCGGAGCAGTGAATAGACTATTTATCAATTATGAAACACAAGTCCTTTTGTAAAAGCACCGACCTGGATTTATTGAGGAATTCAGACAGAAAGGAGGCAATTAAGGTTTGCTGAGATATGAAGAAAAGAAATGATTATAAGCACATATAGTACAAGCACTCAGAACTGCTTGCCATCCGGACTCGTGTCCAAGGGTAGGAATTTTCATCGCTCTCCAGCTTGCTTTCCATTAGACCCAAACAAGCCAAATGCGCATAAAGAAGCCTGTGGTATAAAGCCCGGCCTCTCATAGGGCACAGGGAAGGCCTACAGGCTACAAGAAGAGAAGGAATGCTTGTGTAGGATGTGTTACAGGCTTTGAGAGATGCAGGAGATTAAACGTCAGGATAAAGCATTGAAGGCACAGTATTGGCACGACTTGGGAATGGAGATTGCCACTAATAAGCAAGATAAGGTCAAGGCTTTAAAAAGGAACATAAACCAGGTTCTTTTCAAGTCTAATTGCACAAGGGTCTAACTAAGAAAAAGTGCCGCCAATAAGAAAAGCAATTCAACCCAGCTTGCTTAGTACATGTTGTAAATTAAAGAAACAAAACCGTTTGTGAAGCTCGTTTTTCCACAGCAATTACATCAAAAGAGCTGAACATGCTCATAAAACATTGTACACGAGTACGCACTGTCCACAGGAAACCACACTCACTCTTCCCTTTTGGACCTGTTCATGTTCCACCAACTTGGGGTGGGCCCGTTCATGTCCCCATCTGAACCACGACCGGCTCTTGCTACATGGAACCCGGGAACCCCATGTTCCAGATGTGTTTCTCTTTTTTTCGACCAATATCCTAAAAACTCAAATCAAAGTACGACGTCTTGCGAGTTCTTTGGCCTGCAAGTGATACATGTGGAAACTCCTCTGTGAGAATCATTGCAATGGACATTTATTGCAGCAACAACTGCACTACATTGAAGTTGGTATGGATAGAAGGTGGAGAAAGAGCTAGACATAGAGATAGGGTCAGAGGTGGAGAGGTGGAGAGGTGAGAGGAGAGTGGAGGTGAGAGTGGAGAGACAAAAGCAGGTAGAGGCAGAGATCGATAAACTGGATAAACATACAGTGCAACTGAATGCTGAGCAAGTACTGCATTACTTTTTTAATCTTTTCTTGTTAATAGGTTTTTTGCATCTATTATTCAAACCATGTTTACTGGGAAAAACCAAAGGTCTCCCCGAGCAACAATTACCTGCTGCAGGTGTGGTCTAATTGAAGAAATGAAATGTACCAAATAGTTTATCCCACACATTTGTGTGGTGCAATTTGGGTTTTTCAGACATTGAGCTCTTGTCTCCACGGGAAGCAGCTCAACCTGAATGCGAATATAACAATACAGTATGACATTGAGCAGCACATCACGTTCACAGGCCAAGCTGAGGAGCTCATGGACAGCGACACAAGATCCTTTGTGACCACCTTTTTGAAGTTCCATTAAGGGCACAGTGATCCAGGTGGAGTAGCTGTCGTGCTTAGTTGGTTTGCTGGGTTTAAGCGGTGCTATTGAAAAATGATTTCAGGCTGTTTTCGTGAGACTGTGGCACAAAGCGATTTAATTAAAAGACATTACAGTACTACTAACCTTAGCTTCTATAATACATTGTGATAATTATTTAAACTTCCGCAGCTTTAAAATAGTCAAATCTAAAATAATGGGAATAAAGGAGCTGAACAGTGAACATGTTGATGTCGGTGTTGTTGCGTAACACAATGACTCTCAAACACAGCGCTCACAAACCTGATGCTGTTACATCCTCACTATTGTTTCACAAACACAAAGGCTTGTTTTTTCAACACAAGATTTACAGCAGGCACCAAGCATTCTGGGTTTTATTCACTTAAACGCAATGAGAAATGTGAAGTGATATTTTCAATATGTAGCTAGATGTGGTTGCAGTGGAATGAATACCTTCGTATAATGTGGGTTATATCAGTGATTAGTGATGAACTGCCCAACATATGTGTGCCCAAAGCCCTATTGCAAATCCCAATAAACTCCAACCAAGGCAAACAAGTTCAAGAGACTGAACCTGTTAAAGTTGCTGAACATGAAAATAGATTTGTGGGTTTGTTTATGATCCTTCTGGAGTGATAGGGGAGACTTAGATTTTTCAGGATTTAAGGACATGTTTCATTTAACAGAGCAGCATTGAATCACTTCTCAGAATAGAGACAGAGAGCAGCAGAGAGACAGAGAGACAGAGAGACAGAGGACGAGAGACAGAGAGACAGAGAGCAAGACAGAGACGAGAGAGAGACGAGAGAGAAATGCAGCTGCTATATACCGCGCAAAGGGATGCGGACTGCACGACACAATCTGGAATCATCTGCAAAAACGAAGATTTGGTTTCTAGAGCATTGTAGAGGTCATTTACGTGATGAGGAACAAGCCTAAATCAAAGATGTTGCCTTGGGGCAATCCATCAATTTCCACTGGGAGAGGATGTGTAAAAGGCTAACAAGACAGATATGTAAAAAACAGGCAGACACGTTCAGAGACATGAGATGCAGGAATTTCTTCCTGGTTAGATGTTTCTTTCAAAATTTTTCCTTAACCCTTTGAACCCGAGTGGCCATTTTACAAGCCACTCTCCAAACCTCCATATACCCAAGCAGCCGGATTATTCTCCATGGAGCCGAAAGTCCAAGGTGTTCAGGGTTCAAAAGCAAACCACCTACTAACAACAAATATTGCCCCAAGGAGCGAAAATTAAATACAGTATTAACAAAATGACAAAATACTCAAAAGTTCTTTCAATAGTGCTTCCTGAGTAAAACAAAAATAAACCCAGTGAAATTTTTGTAGCTTTGCTGTTACTAAAAGTTCATTCAGAAAAAGTTTGTTCGTGAAGAAAAGTTTGTTCTTAAAAAATATTACTTTACATGTGGGAAATGTAAAGGCAAAGTAAACTAGGTAACGAAACATAATTAACTAAGGATGCACAGAAGACAAGAGAAAGATAAGTAAAGAAAAAAATTTAGAACAGCAGAAGAAAGTGAACAAAAGAAGTAATAATGAGGGATTGAGGGTTGATAAAACGGTTTAAAATTAGGGTTGATTAAAAAACAAGGAACTTTCAGGTAAATTTGAGTGCAGGAAAAGCCTTCAGCAAGACACTAATGAGCAATTCTTGAAATTATAAAAATTATTGAAAAGGAATTATTGCCTATTCACGCATGTAATAAATGTTTATGTCATGCTCATAGAAAAAAATGAGCTGATAGTTTGCCAAGGAGGTACAAACCTCACTCAAAAGAAGCAACGTCTCATCTCGTCTCTCGTCTCGTATCGTCTCCTCTGCTAATAAGTCAGCAAACACTTATTGCTCTTAGAATGACACCATAGATCTACTGGATGCTTAATGGTTGGATAGTGGCCTTGGGAATCCTCGGACTGAGTTCAAATCCCACTCGGCTGTTGAATTAATACCAGGTCGTGTTGACTCTGCCTGTCATCCTTCCGAGGTCGGCAAAATGAGTGCCAGCTTGCTGGTATCCTGTGTTGAAGTGGCACCTGTTAGAGGATTGTGCCCAATAGCCAAGGAGACTGCTTAGGCAGCACCAACACTCTGCACAGAGTTCGGTCCCAATGGATGGATGATCTACTGTATAACGTCTATCAGAAATCAATTGTAGTAAACATGTTCCGAGTTTAATACCTGTCTGATAGACAATGTTTGTGAAGCACAAATATGCAGTGATTCAGGTTGGGAGAATCGATCTGCAGCTAAGACTCAAATTCACTCGGGCTGAGACTCGAACTCACTCGGGCTGAGAATCCAACTCACTCGGGCTGAGACTCAAATTCACTCGGGCTGAGACTCGAACTCACTCGGGCTGAGAATCCAAATCACTCGGGCTGAGACTCAAACTCGCTCGGGCTGAAAATCCAACTCACTCGGGCTGAGACTCAACTCGCTCGGGCTTGAAAATCCAACTCACTCGGCTGAGAATCCAACTCACTCGGGCTGAGAATCCAACTCACTCGGCGAGACACGAACTCGCTCGGCTGAGCACGAACTCGCTCGGCTGGACTCCAACTCGCGGGCTGAGAATCCAACTCACTCGGCTGAGACTCAAATCGCTCGGGCTGAGACTCAAACTCACTCGGGCTGAGAATCCAACTCGCTCGGGCTGAGATTCAAACTCGCTCGGGCTGAGAATCCAACTCACTCGGGCTGAGACCAACCACTCGGGCTGAAAATCCAACTCACTCGGGCTGAGAATCCAACTACATGGCTGAGACTCAAACTCGCTCAGGCTGAAAATCAACTCACTCGGGCTGAGAATCCAACTCACTCGGGCTGAGAAATCCAACTCACTCGGGCTGAGAATCCAACTCACTCGGGCTGAGAATCCAACTCACTCGGGCTGAAGAACCCCAACCACTCGGCTGAGAACCCAACTCATCGGGCTGAGAACCCAACTCACTCGGGTGGCTGAGACCCAACTCACTCGGGCTGAGAACCCAACTCACTCGGGCTGAGAACCCAACTCACTCGGCTGAGAACCAACTCACTCGGGCTGAGAATCCACTCGCTCGGGCTGAGAATCCAACTCGCTCGGGCTGAGACTCAAACTCGCTCGGGCTGAGACTCAAACTCACTCGGGCTGAGAATCCAACACTCGGGCTGAGAATCCAACTCACTCTGGCTGAGACTCAAACTCACTCTGCTGAGACTCAAACTCACTCGGGCTGAGAATCCAACTCGCTCTGGCTGAGACTCAAACTCGCTCAGGCTGAGACTCAAACTCACTCGGGCTGAGAATCCAACTCGCTCGGGCTGAGATTCAAACTCGCTCGGCTGAGAACCAACTCACTCGGGCTGAGAACCAACCTCGGGCGAAAATCCACTCACCGGGCTGAGAATCCAACTCACTCTGGCTGAGACTCAAACTCACTCTGGCTGAGACTCAAACTCACTCGGGCTGAGAATCAACTCGCTCTGGCTGAGACTCAAACTCGCTCAGGCTGAGACTCAAACTCACTCGGGCTGAGAATCCAACTCGCTGGCTGAGATTCAAACGCCGGTGAATCCCACTCACTCGGGCGAGAAGATCCAACTCAAACTCGGCTGAAAATCCAACTCACTCGGGCTGAGAATCCAATCACACGGCTGAGACTCAAATCGCAGGCTGAAAATCCAACTCACCGGCTGAGATCCAAATCACTCGCTGAGACTCAAACTCGCTCGGGCTGAAATCCAACTCACTCGGGCTGAAGACTCAAACTCGCCGGGCTGAAACAAACTCACTCGGGCTGAGACTCAACTCGCTCGGGCTGAATCCAACTCACTCGGGCTGACGAATCCAACTCACTCGGGCTGAGACAACGACTCGCTGGCGTAGACGAACCGCTCGGCGAGACCCAACTCGCTGGGGCTGAGAATCCAACCCGCTCGGGCTGAGACACGAACTCGCTCGGGCTGAGACTCCAACTCGCTGGGCTGAGAATCCAACTCGCTCGGCTGAGAATCCAACTCGCTCGGGCTGAGACTCAAACTCGCTCGGGCTGAGACTCAAACTCACACTCGGGCTGAGAATCCAACCATCGGGCTGAGATCCAACTCACTCTGGCTGAAGACTCAATCTCACTCTGGCTAGACTCACTCGCGGGAATCCAACTCGTCTGGCTGAGACTCAAACTCGCTCAGGCTGAGACTCAAACTCACTCGGCTGAGAATCCAACTCGCTCGGCGCTGAGATCAATAACTCGCTCGGCTGAGAATCAACTCACTCGGGCTGAAAATCCAACTCACTCGGGCTGAGAATCCAACTCACACGGGCTGAGACTCAAACTCGCTCAGGCTGAAAATCCAACTCACTCGGGCTGAGAATCCAAATCACTCGGGCTGAGACTCAAACTCGCTCGGCTGAAAATCCAACTCACTCGGGCTGAGAATCCAACTCACTCTGGCTGAGACTCAACTCACTCTGGCTGAGACTCAAACTCACTCGGGCTGAGAATCCAAACTCGCTCTGGCTGAGACTCAAACTCGCTCAGCGCTGACTCAAACTCACTCGGGCTGAGAATCCAACTCACTCGGGCTGAGAATCCAACCACTGGGGCGAGACTCAACTCACTGGCTGAGACTCAAATCGCTCGGGCTGAGACTCAAACTCGCTCGGGCTGAGAATCAACTCGCTCGGGCTGAGACTCAAACTCACTCGGCTGAGACTCAAACTCGCTCGGCTGAGAGTCAAACTCGCTCGGGCTGAGAACCAACTCGCTGGCGAGACACAACTCGCAGGGCTGAAGACACGAACTGCGCTCGGCTGACTCCAACTCGCTGGGCTGAGAATCCAAACTCGCTCGGGCTGAGACTCACTCGCTCGGGCTGAGACATTGAACTCGCTCGGGCTGAGACTCAACTCGCTCGGGCTGAGAATCCAACTCACTCGTGCTGAAATCCAACTCACTCGGGCTGAGCAATCCAACTCACTCGGGCGAACTCGAGACTCAAACTCGCTCAGGCTGAAATCCAACTCACTCGGCGTGAGAATCTAACTCACTCGGGCTGAGACCAACTCATCGGGTGAGAATCCACTCACTCGGGCTGAGAATCCAACTCACTCGGCGAGAATATCACGTGCTGAGAATCCAACTCACTCGGGCTGAGAATCCAACTCACTCGGGCTGAGAACCAACTCACCGGGCTGAGAACACTCACCGGCTGAGAACCACTCACTCGTGCTGAGAACCAACTCACTCGGGCTGAAAATCCAACTCATTGGTGAGACACAACTCGCTCGGCTGAGACTCACTCGCTGGGCTGAGAATCAACTCGCTCGGGCTGAGACTCAAACTCACTCGGCTGAGAATCCAACTCATCGGGTGAGACTCAAACTCGCTCGGGCTGAGAATCCAACCTCGCTCGGCTGAGACTCAAACTCACTCGGGCTGAGATCCAACTCGCTCGGCTGAGAATCCAACTCGCTCGGGCTGAGACTCAAACTCACTCGGGCTGAGAACCAACTCACTCGGGCTGAGACTCAAACTCGCTCGGGCTGAGAATCCAACTCGCTCGGGCTGAGACTTCAAATCGCTCGGCTGAAATCCAACTCGCTCGGCGCTGAGACTCAACTCGCTCGGGTGAGACTCAAACTCGCTCGGACTGAGACTCAAACTCACTTGGGCTGAGATCCAACTCGCTCGGCCTGAGACTCGACTCGCTCGGCGCTGAGACTCAAACTCCGCCGCTGAGACTCAAACTCGCTCGGGCTGAGACTCAAACTCGCTCAGGCTGAAAATCCAACTCACTCAGCCTGAGAATCCAACTCACTCGGGCTGAGAATCCAACTCACTCGGCTGAGAATCCAACTCACTCGGGCTGAGAATCCAACTCACTCGGGCTGAGAATCAACCACTCGGCTGAGACTCAAACTCGCTCAGGCTGAGACTCCAACTCGCTCGGGCTGAGACTCAACTCGCTCGGGCTGAGAATCCAACTCACTCGGCTGAGACTCAAACGCTCGGGCTGAGAATCAATCACTTCGGGCTGAGAATCCAACTCACTCGGCTGAGACTCAACCCCTCTGGCTGAGACTCAAACTGGCTCGGGCTGAAAATCCAAACTCACTCGGGCTGAGAAACTCAAACTCGCTCGGGCTAAAATCAACTCGCTCGGGCTGAGACTCAACACTCGCTCGGGCTGAGACTCAAACTCGCTCGGCTGAGACAAACTCGCTCGGTGAGATCCAACTCATCTCGCTGAGAATCCACCTCGCTCGGCTGAGACTCAAACTCGCTCGGGCTGAAAATCCAACTCATCTGGGTGAGAATCCACTCACTCGGGCTGAGACTGAAACTCGCTCGGGCTGAAAATCATTCAATCAGGCTGAGAATCCCAACTCACTCGGCGCGTGAGATCCATTCACCGGGTCTGAGAATCAATCACCTCGGGCTGAGAATCCAACTCACTCGGGCGAGATCCATACTCACTCGGGCTGAGAAATCAACTCACTCGGGCGAGAATCCAACTCACTCGGGCTGAACTAAACTCATCGGGCGCTGAGAATCAACACTCAGCTGAGAATCCAACTCACCGGCTGAGACTCAAACTCACCTCTGGCCTGAAGACTCAAACTTCACTGGCTGAGACTCCACTCAC
>CM068963.1:119345974-119359323 GCA_035128595.1 Eptatretus atami
TAGTCTCCACTCCAACCTGACAATCTCTCAATCCCCGCTGCTGTTAAACGACATCTGTTTAACAGATCCTTCCTCCCAAAGGACATTCCTGACCTCTTTAGTCTCTCCCATGCTATTCTCTCCTCCAATTTATTGCCTGAACCCCTCCCTGGCAGCATAGCTGCACTTACATCAATAACTCATTTCTCACTGTCCTTGTACTGATCTTATACCTCCAAACCCCAAGGAGTACCTTTGGCTGCGACTCGCCCTCTGCTTCCACCATTCTTTGTCTTGTGTTGCACCATCCTCAAACCAGTGACAACTTAATCTACATCTCTCAGACAACATGGACAACTCAAACTACTCCTCTGAAGTCCTCTCCTCATTGTGGTGATTTCAATTGTCATCATGCTAATTTGCTGAGTGTTGGTACTCTCTTACCAGCCATGGCACTTCAGCAAAGGACATCTGTGACTCCATGCGACTGACTCAATCTGTAAACTTCCAACCCAGATTTATCACAATGGAAAATCCTCCCTTCGGACTTGGTGATGACTACTTTCCTGTAAATGTCTCCTGCTCCTCCTCTGCTCCAAATGAGTCAACATCCCTCTGGCTATTCTCAGAGAGCTTCCTCAGCACTGGCCAGTCCGACACTTTACTCAAGTAAATTGGCAGGTACTGCAAGCACATATAATCTCTTCATGAATGGTCTCTCATATCTACTACCCTGATATTAACTCAGCCGGGAATTATTCCACAGAAACGTTCTCCATCTTATGCCAGATTCATCCAATCTCATCTACAGTTAGCCTACCTTCTTCCCACCCATGGTACACCGAATCCTGTGTGAGGCAGTTCTGTGAAAACTTGCCTTCTCTTTCTGGAAAGCAAACCTGACCAAGTTAACCTCATTCTCATTCCACAAACATCTGTCCAACCTCACAGAGTGAACCTTCAAACTTGTCTCCCCCTCTAAAACTTGGTGGTGCCTGGATAAGCCTGTCTCTGGAGTATGCTCCTCTCAAATCCCTGCCTCTTCAAATGGCACCACAGCCGACTGTGCTCACAGAAGTCCATGCCTCAATTCTGTGTTGCTTCCAAATCTTGTGATCCCAACCCCTGAACCCTATATCTGTCCTTCCAGTCACACCCAACTGCTCTCTGTGTCTTTTGCACCTGAGAAGGTGGAAAAGTTTATTTCAATGCTCGACTCTGACTATGCAACAGAACTGATGGCATTAGCTCACGTGTCCAACAACCTGCTCTACTGCCCTTGCACATCCTCATTATGTCTTTTCACCCCATCATTTAACATAGCCCCTCTTCCAAGCTTGCAATCGGCCAACAAAATCACATAACATAAAAAGTTGCAAACATGATCACCACAAAACAGCCCAATCAGCTTACTTCCAATCATCAGCAAGGGCATGGAATCCATCATCACAGTTGATATGAAATCCCTTCTTTTCTCCAATGGAACCATCTCAGATCACAAATTTGGTTTAAGACCAGGTCGCTCTACCTTGGACATGCTGCTTCGACTCGCCCAACAATAGATGGAGGCCCTCAATGTCAGACAGAAATCAGGGCCGTCTCTCTACACATATCTCTAGCTTTCGATATAGTCTGGTATCCCACCTTGCTCTCCAAACTCTCTGCCTATGTCATCCAGATGAATTCCCACATGGCTTACTGAATACTCTACTCTCAAAGCCAATGTGTACTCCCAATGGAATCCTTTTATCTCTTCTAACTGTTAAGGCTGAAGTGCCCTAAGGCAGTGTTCTGGCCAATCCTATTCCTAATCTTCATCAACGATCTCTCTGACTCCAGGGAAAATCCCCCTTACCTACTTGCTGATGACTACATCCTCTGCCGTGTCATCCTCGTCCTTCAGATTGGCAGACAGCAGCCTCTTCCCTCTATTTGGACCTTGACAAATATGAAAAGCTGTCAAGCACTTGGAATATGTCTTTCAACCAAAAAAATCTCATCTTGCTCTATGAAGGGCAGTAGGGGAAATCCTCCCATCTACTTTATTAACAATCTCTCTGTGAAAGTTCGCTTCTCAAACACTTTGGTCTCACCAGTTGAGATGGTTGGCAAGTGGACACCGAACCTTAAATATACGCGGCTCTGATGGTGAGGTGGTTGAGCCTGGTCAGTTTTGGAATCCTTGTGGCCCGATTTTTACCGATTAGCTTGACCCACTCAACAGCTGTGCTCCCAAAAACTCTGGTTCCAGATCCAAAGGATAGCGATTGTTGATGGCATTTGCGTTAACCATAGTGGCTGGTCTATTTATTTTTATTTTTATACACTTTTGAGGCTCATGTGAGAGCTAACACACAGAAACGCACAAGAGGAGCAGGAGACAAGAGGGTGGAGAGGAAGGAAAAAAACAAGGGTAACAGAGACATGAGAGAATCCGTAGAAGGCAGAGGATGGGGCGGGGTATACGGGGTAAACAATATGGACACTGCAGGGACTTTCAGGTCCACACACAGGGACTTTCAGGTCCTTACATGACAGGGACTTTCAGGAAGGAAAGCAGGGAATTTGAAGAGGTGGGTTTGGGATGGATTAGTAGGGTAGAAAAGATTGTGGTTTGGATGGGGAAGATAAGATTTGTGGTGAACAGCTGTTTTGAAACACTGGAGGGAAGAGTGGGATTGAAGAGAATGTGGGAGTTTGTTCCAAAGGCGGGAAAAAGAGGAATGAAAGAGTGAGGTGAGCACGAGAAAAGGAGTTTGAAGTTTGTCTGGCTTTTGACTGTCATGGATGGTGGAGTGTGGTTGCCGGCTCCATGCGTACCTGGGAATATCGTCGTTATACTGGTTGTAATGCAGCCAATCATGGCTTGTGTCCACCCTCATCTTGGTGCACCCAAGAGCTGCATTGTTAACTGGGTCCACTGGGCTGTGGAATGCCTGCCTCAAATTTAGCAGTGGCCACAGGTTTCTGGAGGTGGATGTGAGAACTTTGGTTCCACCAGGTCCTGGAAGAGGATGCAGGCATCATTCGGGAGTGGATAAGATAACTTTGGATCTACCAGATCCTGGAGGAGGATGAAGGCTTCTGGGAGTGGATGTGAGAACTTTGGATCTTCCGGATCCTTGAGGAGAGGCAGGATCGATTGGGAGTGGATGTGAGAAGTTTGGATCAACCAGATGCTTGAGGAGGATGCAGGCTCAATCAGGAGTGGATGTGAGAACTTTGGATCTACCAGATCCTGGAGGAGGATACAGGCTTCTGGAGTGGATGTGAAAACTTTAGTCTCTAAGATCCTGGAGGAGGATACAGGCTTCTGGGAGTGGATGTGAAAACTTTAGTCTCTAAGATCCTGGATGAGGACGCAGACTTCTGGGAATGGATGAGAGAACTTTGCGT
The DNA here is from genome assembly GCA_035128595.1 of Eptatretus atami. Classification (NCBI taxonomy): domain Eukaryota; kingdom Metazoa; phylum Chordata; class Myxini; order Myxiniformes; family Myxinidae; genus Eptatretus; species Eptatretus atami. The sequence goes on from CM068963.1 coordinate 119,349,350, forward strand.
CAACCAGATCCTGAAGAGGGGTGCAGCCATCGATCCTGCTGCCTCTCGCAAGAAATCTTAGAGACACAGTTCATGTGGCTGGCCTGGTTCTCTGGCTTCTCATCGAGGTTGAAGTCTACAACTGCACGAAACATCAGCCAGGTTGGTCTACAAGATTTTGAACAACAGGAAAATGTAGGAGAAAAAAAATGGTATGGAATCCAGGGAGATTGAAAGCAACGAATCCACAGGGGTAGATTGGAAGAGTGAAGAAACTAGGAGTAATGGATGACACTTCTGGACCTGACCAACCTGCGACAATCTGCACTTAGGGTGAAGTGCTTTGATGCTTACTGTCCCAGGTTCAGTTTTGTTTCGAAATTGGGACATGGGTAATTAGAATAGGAGCGGGTGAGCGTGACCCAATGGTCGGAAATGAATCGGATTGGAAACCAGAATTGTCTTGTGGTGTTGTGTCTGTTATGTGTTAAGAATTGAGTTGTGTTTGGAGAATGAATGTGGATTATAACACGTGTGCAGGCCATGGCAGTGTAGGAATGCAATCACTATTTTGCATCAGATGTCTGAGAATTGAATGGCAGCGATGGAGGGAATGACTTGTTGGATTTTGTGGGTGGGAAGGTGTGTGGGTCTGCAGGAATGGATCGAGCTCTAGAGGAGTGGAGACTGTGCCCCCCCCCCCACCCGAGGAAATTTGACACTGGCAGCCGGTGGTGCCTGGAAATGGGGACCCATCAGAAGGAGGTCGTTTGAGTGACCAATGGTAGGGAGACCATTGGCGACCCAGGAGAGGCCGAGAGAGCCTGGATTGTGAGGAGACCCTCCCGGCAGGACGTACAGCAATCGAGCTGTTTGGCTGTCGAGACCGAATAATTGAAGGGGGGGCGGGGAGAAGTCATAAGTCGGTGACTTGTTTTTGGACTATGTCACCACAACCGGAAGTGCCCACCATCTTGGTTGATACATAACTCCCCACTGCCTAATTGAGGATCACACATGTGTAAATAATATTTAAGCCATGGTCTTGCAGGGTTGGAATGAATGATTATGATTGGGCTTAGTGTGAGTGTTGGGGGAAGATCCACCCGATCTATATCACTAACCTGTACCAGAAGGCAGGGCCCATGGAAATTTGGATAAGTAAATTGGGATGGCTCTGCGGTAATGTTGCATAGGAACGCAGTCTTTAGAAAGGGGTTGTACAAACGTTCATGAGTTTTTGTTTAAAGCTGTGTTCTTGTAGTAGATTGTTGTTGTACTTTGACACTTTCTACCCATCCAGGAGTTAGGAGCAAGGAACAAAGAGTTTTATAAAAATGTGAATTCTTTGTTTAAGGGTGTAGAATGTTAAGGAGAATAGGTAAGTTAGCTATGACTTGCTTTCCACAGCCCCTCTTAATTTATTCCGTCGGTTAATTAGGTGTGAGTCAGTAAGTCGCCAGCTGGAATGGTAATGCCTGCATTGAACCTTGCAGGAGCTACCGTTCCGGGAGGGGGGGGGTGTTATGTTTGTGGGTAGATGGAGGAATTTCATAGTAAAGTAATGTATAATGTAGCATGGTCCATGGATGGCTAGAGACATTTCGATGTAATTAAGTGGGAAAACTGTGTGAGGTTAATATTGTTATTTGTCACCACATGGGGGTGGTGCTTTTTAACTAGGTAGGTTTAAAGCTAGTTTCTCCCAGTATGTGATTGCCCACTATGACCTTTTCCTACGTTTGCATTTACAAGGCGGATATAAAAAAGAACGACGTTTTAACAACAACCGGCCGACCAGGCCTCGAGCTTACGATTGGTCGGTGTGACGAGAGAGGGAGCATGATACAGGAGGGATGAGTGGGTGTGAGGAACGCAATTGAGACAGAGGGCCTCTTTTTGCTCTCCTTGACACGACAAGAAACCTGCCCGATTCTTGTGTCAGTTGTGTGTATTTGCTCGCATGTTGGAGCAGGACGCTAGACATTGACTGTTCGGCTGGGTGTGAAGTTTGTGCGTTTCTGAGGAGAGAGAAGAATAAGAGAGCGCGTCTCTTGGCCTCATCTCGGAGCCTCAGCAAAAGTCCATTGTGTGTTCAAAGAATGGCGGTGCCCTTTGCTGTGAGTAGGCTTGATGTTGAGAGGGGAGCAGCGTCGGCAATCTTGATCGTGAGAAGAAACTGTACAGTGGATTGTGGCCCTGGCGTTGGGACCGTCTGCGCAAATTACCCCATGCACATGACCGCAGAGAGAGACTTGGTGCCATTTTCTGTGCGTTTTCCTGCACGGTGGCTCTGCGGTTTGAGGACCACGAGACTCCTAAAAGGTCATCTGTGGACGTGAAGCTGAGTAGCAGCATAAAGGATTTTCTTTTATTTTATCTTCCCCTTGTCTGTTTTTGTGACCAAGTGGAGACGTCTCGCATTAGGATCTAGTTTTACTTCACTTTTCATTTTGAGCCTTGTTTAATTTCATTACACATCTCAATTTATTAAACCATTATTTGTTGAATTTCCTTGTGTTTGTTTGCTCGTTGTGGGTCGAGGATAAACTAATGTGCTTCTTCCCATGGTATGCGCTGTCGACGCATTTTCTCTATAATGTATTTGGAGTAATAAAACAAATTAATAAAATGTTGAAGTTTGATATTAAAATAAATGTATTAAATCTAAAATAGACAAGTCTGAAGACGACGATGGTTCACGAGCGGTATTTGACGATGAGATTGTTTCAGAAGTCAAGGATGAGACAATGTGATAAATTTGACCAAGTTATAAAAATGATCAACATGATGTGGTACGAGTGACAGGTTATTAGCTGAAAAATGTCGAAAACCCGGTTTCGTTCAACAACTTTCAAAATTTGACCTTTGCATAACCTTTAAAGGTCACAAAACAATGGTGTGGACATTAAAATAAGAACAGGATACGTGCTATAGCTTATTGGAGTTAGTTCGTCGAAGAAGGTCGAAAAACCGGTTCGATCCCACAACTTTGAAAATTTGACCTTTGGAACTTTAAAGGTCAAAGGTCAAGGATTATGACCTTTGGTGCAAAACTTCCTCTGGAACATTCAGAACAATATAACGTCATATAGGCTATATATCCATACTTTGATGAAATCAGCATAAAAAAAGCTTGAAAGGGGCGCCACGGGCAAGGTGTTCGAGATAGAGCAAAATGGTTTCAAGACTTTAGGTGGGAATGACCTCAAGATTATGCATAAAAATGTTGTCATCCCAGCTCTCAAAGTTTGGGGGTCGTATGATTTTTATGTCAAAATTCGCAATTTTCTAAGTTCGTGACCTTGTCACCTTGACCTTGGGACGAAATGAAAAATCGAGCTCCGTGGGCTATGCAGGTGCCATGGCTAACCAAATACCGAAATCCCTGCCAGATTCGACAAACCCCCTTGGAGAAGATGGATTTTTTTTATCAAAATTCGCAATTTTCTAAGTTTGTGACCTTGTGACCTTGACCTTGGGACGAAAATGAAAAATCGAGCCCGTGGCTATGCAGGTGCCATTGGCTACCAAATACTGAAACCCTGTCAGATTCGACACACCCCCTCGGAGAAGATGGAAATTGAAATCGGCTACCCCTAAAAACACATGTTTTTTGGCGTGGCTCCGCCCATAACGGGCCACCATGCCCATTCTCAGGAAAACACAACTAGATCATGAATAAACCTCCACCAAAATTTTATCAGATCGGATCCAAACCAGAGAGCTATGCTCGGACAGACAGACAGACAGACAAGCCGGTAGGCAGATATGGGTAGTCGCCTACCCAATAGAACCTGACGCGATGGCCCGCTCGATGGGGAATGACCTGAGGATTAAGCACAAGAAAATTCATGATTCTACTTCAAGGGTTAATGCTGCAGATTGTTTTTTCGTTAAAATACCCCACATTTAGAGGTTTTTCGGCCGTTGCTAGGCAACGGAGGGGTCCATAGCAACGGTTCTTTCCCACACATAACTAGGACATACCATGAACCTACCATACCATTTAATGTATATCTGACTCATAGTCTCTGAGATATAACGAACTTCGTTTTTTTTATGTGTTCTACCAGGGTTCATTCAAAGTCTATCTTCTCCGACAGTTTTCATAGATCCGGCTGGAAATTTTGACATATGGCTGAATGTACTGCCCACAGTCGCTCGTGGCCCGTTTTTTGATTTCGAAAAAAACAATTTTTTATGATTTTAAAAATTTCAAAGTCCCGTTGCTAGGCAACGGTGGTGTCCATAGCAACGGTTCTCATTTGCACACAACGAGGTCATGGTATGAACCTACCCACCAAGTTTCATCGATATCGCCATTGTATTAACGGAGCACTGGACCGAACAGACAACATACATACAGACAAGCCGTAGGCGGACATGGGTAGTCGCCTACCCAATAGAACCTGAGGCGATGGGCCCGTTCGATGGGAATGACCTGATGATTAAGCACAAGAAAATTCATGATTCCAGCTTCAAGGGTTAATGCTGCAGATGTTTTTTCGTTAAAATACCCCCACATTGAGGTTTTCGGCCGTTGCTAGGCAACGGAGGGTCCATACAACGGTTCTTTCTCAAACATAACTAGGACATACCATGAACCTACCATACCAGTTTAATGTATATCTGACTCATAGTCTCTGAGATATAACGAACTTCGTTTTTTTATTGTTTTCGACCAGGTTCATTCAAAGTCTATCTTCTCCGACAGTTTTCATAGGATCCGCTGGAAATTTTTGACAATATGGCTGAATGTACTGCCCACAGTCGCTCGTGCCGATTTTGATTTTCGAAAAAATAATTTTTTATGATTTTTCAAAAATTTCAAAGTCCCGTTGCTAGGCAACGGTGGTGTCCATAGCAACGGTTCTCATTTGCACACAACTAGGTCATGGTATGAACCTACCACCAAGTTTCATCGAAATCGCCATTGTATTAACGGAGCACTGGACCGAACAGACAGACATACAGACAGACAAACATATCGACGGAAAAAGTGAAAATAAGGGTAGATCAAAAAAAAAAAATTTTTTTTCGACTTTATCGACTAACCAACATACAGACAGACAAACATATCGACGGAAAAAGTGAAAATAAGGGTAGATCAAAAAAAAAAATTTTTTTTTTGACTTTATCGACTACCCAACAAGCCAGTACGACATGGTAGTCGCCTACCCAATAAACCTGACGCGATGGCCGCTCGATGGGAATGACCTGAGGATTAAGCACAAGAAAATTCATGATTCTAGCTTCAAGGGTTAATGCTGCAGATTGTTTTTTCGTTAAAATACCCCCAATTTAGAGGTTTTTCGGCCGTTGCTATGCAACGGAGGGTCCATAGTAACGGTTCTTTCTCACACATAACTAGGACATACCATGAACCTACCATACCAGTTTCATGTATATCTGACTCATAGTCTCGAGATATAACGAACTTCGTTTTTTTATGTTGTTCGACCAGGTTCATTCAAAGTCTATCTTCTCGACAGTTTTCATAGGATCCGGCTGGAAATTTTTGACAATATGGCTGCATGTACTGCCCACAGTCGCTCGTGGCCAAATTTTTGATTTTCGAAAAAAATAATTTTTTTTATGATTTTTCAAAATTTCAAAGTCCCGTTGCTAGGCAACGTTCTCATTTGCACACAACTAGGTCATGGTATGAACCTACCAACCAAGTTTCATCGAAATCGCCATTGTATTAACGGAGCACTGGACCGAACAGAGGACAGACAGACAGACAGACAACAGACAAACATAGACGGAAAAACTGATAATAAGGTAAACAAATTTCAAAAAAATTAAAAAAAAAAAAATTTCGACTGGGTCGACTACCCGACAGACACACACCAATAACGAATATAGTGGTCACTTACTTTTCGTGAACCAAAAATGTACTCAAATATGATATGATTCTATGTGCTTAAACATGTATCCATTTGGAATTAACGTAATCATATTTTTCCTTTGTATGGAAAGATCAACTGACTATTAAAATTTGTGAACAGGTTGAACTTTGCCAGTAAGTTGAATTTAGTAAGAAGAATTGCCTATCATTTTAAAGCTATCTAAAGGAATTTTTATAAAAGACACCAAGAAGTTGGAATGTGGATTTAAGAAGGTGTCCAGATGTATTCACTTAGCTCTAGTCGCTTCAAGATAATATATCTTCCCAGTCTGGGAGAAGCAGACTGACTTTTAACCGACATACTATATAAATTTATCTAAAATGTCCATAAGAGTTGACATTTGATGTCATTCTAGCATTCTGTACGTTTTTGGTACCGTGAAAGAGGATTAACATATCTGGATTTGAAATATATGTTACAACCATTGTACCAGGTCAGGCTGAGACTGTATGGAGACCGAAGATAAGTTGGAAGATGTCAAGACCAGACAAACTGGTGTCAGCGCTTGAAAATGATTTTTTTAAAATACCCCCGAGCGGGAGTGCCGGTCATCTCTGCCAGAGGTCAAAAGTAACTCTGTGCCAGACTGGAATAGGGGCAGTTTATAAAGTACGTACGCTCTACTTCCGGGTTTCAAAACCACCCACCCCCTCTGTATGCAGCTAGTGCACCTGTCAGCCTGACCACCCACCCACCCCCCTCATACATCGCTAACGCTTGCAAAGCTAGCAGTTCCTTATGAACCGATGTTTGTAAGTCATGACGATGCAGTCCCTAGCGGTGTAATTTACCTTTTTCTTTTTATATCACAGCACGTCATTTATGAAAAATAAAAGTACAAATTGACATTCAAGACAATGTTTAATGTCATAAATGAAAGTAGTTACATATAAACTTGTGTTCCATTGTCTTAGTTAAATCTGACAAAAGCTTCAAATGTAATATTTGTCTCGGAGAGTTCCGGTTCTTAAGTTAATACTTTTTTTTTTGTATGTACGTACTTTATGAACGGCCCATACGGGGAATCAGAACGAAGTTTGAAGGCTATAAAATCGGAACGAGCAAATTTCAAAAAAAGGCTCGTTGTTCTAGATAATAGTCCATAGTATCTGAATCACTAATAACATTTGATCTCTCTTGACAAATGAGGGAGGAGATAGATTTGAAATCGACGATTTTCGCAACTTTGACAGCTTCGTGACCTTGACCTCGACCTTGGACGACCTTGAAAGTTATATCGTTGTGCATGTCTCATCGACCTCTATCCATTCCACTATTGGTTATTTGTCTCCACTCGGTTTGATTGTTGGACGGACGGACGACGTACGACGGACGGACGTACGGGCGGACAGACTTCGAGACTGTTATTATTAGGTCATCTCTACTGAGATGATAGAGATGACCTAAAAAGCTGTCTTACTGAACACTATATAAGAACTAAGATTCTCCATGCATTAGAGAGATCTGGAACGAGTCTTGTATGTCCAGTATCTCCTATGTGCATATTAAAGTGTTTGTTTGTTGAATAAATGTTTTAATTGTGCAGAGGGTTCAATAAATTTCTTCGACAGCGCCTTTGCCGCCTACGCCATAATCTCCCCGTATGCGCCATAATCTCCAAGGATTTTGGCTGTTCGCCTCCGAGTCATGCCGGTCCAACACAGTTGCCCAGGTTTGAGTCCAGCAAGTTGAGTGATCACATCAGTCCTCCTCGGAGACCCCCCCCCCCACCATGGGATCCTTGCATCCAAAAGCCCTGTTACCTTATGGATTGGGATCTCTGTGCCAAGTGAGTGATGTGCTGACGGCAATCACGGGACAGATCTTATCTTGGCCTTGCAACCAAAACCCATGTGATTCCTGGGAACTGAAACGGTACCAGACCGTGACCAATCTTTGCTTTTAACAAGATCATAAGTGCTACGAGAGAAAGTGTCGGAGCAAGCAGGATGAGCCAGAGCCCAAGAGAGATTTATACATGTATTGAATAAAATGCACCATAAAGAAGAAAAAGGACTTACACAATCAACGATTCCCCCAACCCCCAGGAGACACCCGCATCCACAGAATGGATCAGAAATGCACAGTCAACTTAACAAAATATCTATGGACCCGCATTCGCTTGACAGAGAAACAATGAGGGGAAAACAAGATGCCCGACTTGACCTGGTGCGTCGGGTCCTGCGGAACCCGCAGCATCCTTCTGGAATGTTTCACAAGCTGAAGGAGCGTGGCTCCTGGAGGGCATGTCGATTCCCCCAAGACTGCGGTGAATGGTACCTACAGGTGCTCTGCTCTTTATTTGTTGACGCTCAGTGATCTGGTACCAACCACCAATGGATGCAGGGTTCGCGCCAATGACCCCCAGTGCACTGAGATGTTCAAGTACGTCGGGCAGAACATGACATGCCAGAATGCCCAGGCCACATCCATCCAGAATAAGCACGGTGGGCCCAAGACTCGAGCACCAGATTGAGCACGTCATCAAGGTCTGGCACAGCGTCAATGTCCGGCGCAGCGAGCAGGTCAGTGAGGCACCACTAAACAAACGGAGATGAGCAAACTACAAGCAGGCAGTCATGGGCAGTCCCACGGAGTCACAAAAACCGGGTGATACATCGGCTTTTATTCCTGAGCTTTGCTGCATAACCCTGTCTGTCTCCCTTCTCGGATCCGCAAATTTACATAGGTTGTTCGACTCAATTGTCTAACCAGTGTGGGGACGTGTATGCGCTACGATCCACAAATTTGCATTGGTTCCATGGGCCAATTGGTTGCCTATGTGTGGGGGTGTGTCCACTCAGTGATCCGATAAATCGTCATGCACATGTGCTATGCTGGGAACCGGTTCAGGGCAGTAATGACTCGCTTGGGTCGGGAAGAGTTCTTGTGCGAATGGGGAAACAAAAGAAAGGGAAGAATACATGGACCAACATGGGAAAATTGTGTCCAAAAAATGAAGAGGTGATGCGGACGTCTATCTATTACATCCACAATGCATGTCTATTCACACAGAGGATGATGCACTTAACTAAACAAATGCTTAAAAAATAAGTGCCGCTATACTATAGATAATTATTTAACCCCTAAGGATCATTTCTGCAACACTATATATATTTGACTCAAAAGAGTCTTTCAGGAATCACGCAATGGTTAGCTCAAAGGAGTGTGCATGCACTTGCTTTTCATTAACCCTTCCTACAGAATCTCATCTCCAACCCATGAGCTAATCCATTGCCTCTTCCTCAGCTAAATACATCTGAAGCAACTCTTCTGCATAGTGGTAGCTCTGTCATCGTATGTAGAATGCCACAACGAAATTCAGATTAAAAATAAATAATGCTCAGCCAAAAAGTCCCATGGTCACCTCCACCAAAGCAGTTAAACACATCAACTTAATTCGTATTAAAGATTATCAACATAAAACACCCGCACATATAAAGATGTGGATATCATGACAAATATACAAATTCATGTTGCACCCAAATTCTCAGGTGCTGCTCCAGTGTTCTGCTCAAACACTCTTCAGTGGTGTTGCTTTCTCATTATGGCAAAGGAATCTCCACTTTAGAATAACTTCCAGTGAATGCCCATTCAAGCAGAGCAGACTGTCTCTCCTCATAAGCAAGCAGGCCCCACAAGATTACCCTCTAACCTTCAGGGGAACCAAACGATTACTCTGTGGTTACATTCTTACACACTCGACTCACAAACTATGCATCACAGAGATGAAGAAACATCTTCACCAAAGGTTCTTTCAATGTATTTGGCCTCATATGTGGATAAAATCAGGAAACAATAAATTATTCACACTGAGAATCACCACCTAACTGAAACGCAATTGTCCATATGTACAACAAACAAGCACATCGACCTCATCGTGCACTTTGATCTCAGCGTGAGCACCTCTTCAGTCTAATAGCCGGAGCAGTGAATAGACTATTTATCAATTATGAAACACAAGTCCTTTTGTAAAAGCACCGACCTGGATTTATTGAGGAATTCAGACAGAAAGGAGGCAATTAAGGTTTGCTGAGATATGAAGAAAAGAAATGATTATAAAGCACATATAGTACAAGC
>CM068963.1:119359333-119379463 GCA_035128595.1 Eptatretus atami
ATCCGGACTCGTGTCCCAAGGGTAGGAATTTTCATCGCTCTCCAGCTTGCTTTCCATTAGACCCAAACAAGCCCAAATGCGCATAAAGAAGCCTGTGGTATAAAGCCCGGCCTCTCATAGGGCACAGGGAAGGCCTACAGGCTACAAGAAGAGAAGGAATGCTTGTGTAGGATGTGTTACAGGCTTTGAGAGATGCAGGAGATTAAACGTCAGGATAAAGCATTGAAGGCACAGTATTGGCACGACTTGGGAATGGAGATTGCCACTAATAAGCAAGATAAGGTCAAGGCTTTAAAAAGGAACATAAACCAGGTTCTTTTCCAAGTCTAATTGCACAAGGGTCTAACTAAGAAAAAGTGCCGCCAATAAGAAAAAGCAATTCAACCCAGCTTGCTTAGTACATGTTGTAAATTAAAGAAACAAAACCGTTTTGTGAAGCTCGTTTTTCCACCAGCAATTACATCAAAAGAGCTGAACATGCTCATAAAACATTGTACACCGAGTACGCACTGTCCACAGGAAACCACACTCGCTCTTCCCTTTTGGACCTGTTCATGTTCCCACCAACTTGGGGTGGGCCCGTTCATGTCCCCATCTGAACCACCGACCGGCTCTTGCTACATGGAACCCGGGAACCCCATGTTCCAGATGTGTTTCTCTTTTTTTTCGACCAATATCCTAAAAACTCAAATCAAAGTACGACGTCTTGCGAGTTCTTTGGCCTGCAAGTGATACATGTGGAAACTCCTCTGTGAGAATCATTGCAATGGACATTTATTGCAGCAACAACTGCACTACAGAGAAGTTGGTATGGATAGAAGGTGGAGAAAGAGCTAGACATAGAGATAGGGTCAGAGGTGGAGAGGTGGAGAGGTGGAGAGGTGGAGAGACAAAAGCAGGTAGAGGCAGAGATCGATAAACTGGATAAACATACAGTGCAACTGAATGCTGAGCAAGTACTGCATTACTTTTTTAATCTTTTCTTGTTAATAGGTTTTTTGCATCTATTATTCAAACCATGTTTACTGGGAAAAACCAAAGGTCTCCCCGAGCAACAATTACCTGCTGCAGGTGTGGTCTAATTGAAGAAATGAAATGTACCAAATAGTTTATCCCACACATTTGTGTGGTGCAATTTGGGTTTTTCAGACATTGAGCTCTTGTCTCCACGGGAAGCAGCTCAACCTGAATGCGAATATAAACAATACAATATGACATTGAGCAGCACATCACGTTCACAGGCCAAGCTGAGGAGCTCATGACACAGCGACACAAGATCCTTTGTGACCACCTTTTTGAAGTTCCATTAAGGGCACAGTGATCCAGGTGGAGTAGCTGTCGTGCTTAGTTGGTTTGCTGGGTTTAAGCGGTGCTATTGAAAAATGATTTCAGGCTGTTTTCGTGAGACTGTGGCACAAAGCAATCTCAAATTAAAAGACATTACAGTACTACTAACCTTAGCTTCTATAATACATTGTGATAATTATTTAAACTTCCGCAGCTTTAAAAATAGTCAAATCTAAAATAATGGGAATAAAGGAGCTGAACAGTGAACATGTTGATGTCGGTGTTGTTGCGGTAACACAATGACTCTCAAACACAGCGCTCACAAACCTGATGCTGTTACATCCTCACTATTGTTTCACAAACACAAAGGCTTGTTTTTTCAACACAAAGATTTACAGCAGGCACCAAGCATTCCTGGGTTTTATTCACTTTAAACGCAATGAGAAATGTGAAGTGATATTTTCAATATGTAGCTAGATGTGGTTGCAGTGGAATGAATACCTTCGTATAATGTGGGTTATATCAGGTGATTAGTGATGAACTGCCCAACATATGTGTGCCCAAAGCCCTATTGCAAATCCCCAATAAACTCCAACCAAGGCAAACAAGTTCAAGAGACTGAACCTGTTAAAGTTGCTGAACATGAAAATAGATTTGTGGGTTTGTTTATGATCCTTCTGGAGTGATAGGGGGAGACTTAGATTTTTCAGGATTTAAGGACATGTTTCATTTAACAGAGCAGCATTGAATCACTTCCAGATATAGAGACAGAGAGACAGAGAGACAGAGAGACAGAGAGACAGAGAGACAGAGAGACAGAGAGACAGAGAGCAAGACAGAGACAGAGAGAGAGACAGAGAGAGAAATGCAGCTGCTATATACCGCGCAAAGGGATGCGGTACTGCACGACACAATCTGGAATCATCTGCAAAAACGAAGATTTGGTTTCTAGAGCATTGTAGAGGTCATTTACGTGGATGAGGAACAAGCCTAAATCAAAGATGTTGCCTTGGGGCAATCCATCAATTTCCACTGGGAGAGGATGTGTAAAAGGCTAACAAGACAGATATGTAAAAAAACAGGCAGACACGTTGTCAGAGACATGAGATGCAGGAATTTCTTCCTGGTTTAGATGTTTCTTCAAAAGTTTTTCCTTAACCCTTTGAACCCGAGTGGCCATTTTACAAGCCACTCTCCAAACCTCCATATACCCAAGCAGCCGGATTATTCTCCATGGAGCCGAAAGTCCAAGGTGTTCAGGGTTCAAAAGCAAACCACCTACTAACAACAAATATTGCCCCAAGGAGCGAAAATTAAATACAGTATTAACAAAATGACAAAATACTCAAAAGTTCTTTCAATAGTGCTTCCTGAGTAAAACAAAAATAAAACCCAGTGAAATTTTTTGTAGCTTTGCTGTTACTAAAAGTTCATTTCAGAAAAAGTTTGTTCGTGAAGAAAAGTTTGTTCTTAAAAAATATTACTTTACATGTGGGAAATGTAAAGGCAAAGTACAACTAGGTAACGAAACATAATTAACTAAGGATGCACAGAAGACAAGAGAAAGATAAGTAAAGAAACAAAATTTAGAACAGCAGAAGAAAGTGAACAAAAGAAAGTAATAATGAGGGATTGAGGGTTGATAAAACGGTTTAAAATTAGGGTTGATTAAAAAACAAGGAACTTTTCAGGTAAATTTGAGTGCAGGAAAAAGCCTTCAGCAAGACACTAATGAGCAATTCTTTGAAATTATAAAAATTATGATGAAAAGGAAGTTTATTGCCTATTCACGCATGTAATAAATGTTTATGTCATACTCATAGAAACAAAATGAGCTGATAGTTTGCCAAGGAGGTACAAACCTCACTCAAAAGAAGCAACGTCTCATCTCGTCTCTCGTCTCGTATCGTCTCCTCTCCTAATAAGTCAGCAAACACTTATTGCTCTTGAGAATGACACCATAGGATCTACTGGATGCTTAATGGTTGGGATAGTGGCCTTGGGATCCTCGGATCCTGAGTTCAAATCCCACTCGGCTGTTGAATTAATACCAGGTCGTGTTGACTCTGCCTGTCATCCTTCCGAGGTCGGCAAAATGAGTGCCAGCTTGCTGGTATCCTGTGTTGAAGTGGCAACCTGTAGAGGATTGTGCCCAATAGCCAAGGAGACTGCTTAGGCAGCACCAACACTCTGCACAGAGTTCGGTCCCAATGGATGGATGGATCTACTGTATAACGTCTATCAGAAATCAATTGTAGTAAACATGTTCCGAGTTTAATATCCTGTCTGATAGACAATGTTTGTGAAGCACAAATATGCAGTGAATTCAGGTTGGGAGAATCGATCTCAGGCTAAGACTCAAATTCACTCGGGCTGAGACTCGAACTCACTCGGGCTGAGAATCCAACTCACTCGGGCTGAGACTCAAATTCACTCGGGCTGAGACTCGAACTCACTCGGGCTGAGAATCCAAATCACTCGGGCTGAGACTCAAACTCGCTCGGTGCTGAAAATCCAACTCACTCGGGCTGAGACTCAAACTCGCTCGGGCTGAAAATCCAACTCCACTCGGGCTGAGAATCCAACTCACTCGGGCTGAGAATCCAACTCACTCGGGCTGAGACACGAACTCGCTCGGGCTGAGACACGAACTCGCTCGGCTGAGACTCCAACTCGCTGGGGCTGAGAATCCAACTCACTCGGGCTGAGACTCAAACTCGCTCGGGCTGAGACTCAAACTCACTCGGGCTGAGAATCCAACTCGCTCGGGCTGAGATTCAAACTCGCTCGGGCTGAGAATCCAACTCACTCGGGCTGAGAATCCAACTCACTCGGGCTGAAAATCCAACTCACTCGGGTGAGAATCCAACTCACATGGGCTGAGACTCAAACTCGCTCAGGCTGAAAATCCAACTCACTCGGCTGAGAATCCAACTCACTCGGGCTGAGAATCCAACTCACTCGGGCTGAGAATCCAACCACTCGGGCTGAGATCAACTCACGGGCTGAGAACCAACTCACTCGGGCTGAAGACCCAACTCACTCGGGCTGAGAACCCAACTCACTCGGCTGAGAACCAACTCACTCGGGCTGAGAACCCAACTCACTCGGGCTGAGAACCAACTCACTGGGCTGAGAACCAACTCACTCGGGCTGAGAATCCAACTCGCTCGGGCTGAGAATCCAACTCGCTCGGGCTGAGACTCAAACTCGCTCGGGCTGAGACTCAAACTCACTCGGGCTGAGAATCCAACTCACTCGGGCTGAGAATCCAACTCACTCTGCTGAGACTCAAACTCACTCTGCTGAGACTCAAACTCACTCGGGCTGAGAATCCAACTCGCTCTGGCTGAGACTCAAACTCGCTCAGGCTGGACTCAAACTCACTCGGGCTGAGAATCCAACTCGCTCGGGCTGAGATTCAAACTCGCTCGGCTGAGAATCCAACTCACTCGGGCTGAGAATCCAACTCACTCGGGCTGAAAATCCAACTCACTCGGGCTGAGAATCCAACTCACTCTGGCTGAGACTCAAACTCACTCTGGCTGAGACTCAAACTCACTCGGGCTGAGAATCCAACTCGCTCTGGCTGAGACTCAAACTCGCTCAGGCTGAGACTCAAACTCACTCGGGCTGAGAATCCAACTCGCTCGCGGCTGAGATTCAAACTTCGCTCGGGCTGAGAATCCAACTCACTCGGGCTGAAAATCCAACTCACTCGGGCTGAGAATCCAACTCACACGGGCTGAGACTCAAACTCGCTCAGGCTGAAAATCCAACTCACTCGGGCTGAGAATCCAAATCACTCGGGCTGAGAATATCTCCTAACTCAAGCTCGGCTGAGAATCCACTCACTCGGGCTGAGATCCAACTCACTCGGGCTGAGAACCGCCAACTCACTCGGCTGGAACCAACTCACTCGGGCTGAGACCCAACTCACTCGGCTGAGAACCCAACTCATCCGGGCTGAGACCCAACCTCACTCGGGGCTGAGAACCCAACTCACCGGGCTGAGACCCTAACTCACTCGGGCTGAGAATCCAACTCCTCGGGCTGAGAATCCAACTCGCATCGGCTGAGACTCAAACCCTCGGCTGAGACTCAAACTCACTCGGGCTGAGAATCCAACTCACTGGGCTGAGAATCCAACTCACTCGGCTGAGACTCAAACTCACTCTGCTGAGACTCAACTCACTCGCGGCTGAGAATCCAACTCGCTCTGGCTGAGACTCAAACTGCTCAGGCTGAGACTCAAACTCACTCGGGCTGAGAATCCAACTCGCTCGGGCTGAGATTCAAACTCGCTCGGGCTGAGAATCCAACTCACTCGGGCTGAGAATCCAACTCACTCGGGCTGAAATCCAACCTCACTCGGGCTGAGAATCCAACTCACTCTGGCTGAGACTCAAACTCACTCTGGCTGAGACTCAAACTCACTCGGGCTGAGAATCAACTCGCTCTGGCTGAGACTCAAACTCGCTCAGCGCTGAGACTCAAACTCACTCGGGCTGAGAATCCAACTCGCTCGGGCTGAATTCAAACTCGCTCGGGCTGAGAATCCAACTCCCGTGCAGAATCAACTCACTCGGGCTGAAAATCCAACTCACTCGGGCTGAGAATCCAACTCACACGGGCTGAGACTCAAACTCGCTCAGCGTGAAAATCCAACTCACTCGGGCTGAGAATCCAAATCACTCGGCTGAGACTCAAACTCGCTCGGGCTGAAAATCCAACTCACTCGGGCTGAGACTCAAATCGCTCGGCCTCGGACAGGCCATCCAACTCACTGGGCTGAGACTCAAACTCCTCTCGGGCTGAAAATCCAACTCACTCGGCTGAGAATCCAACTCACTCGGGCTGAGACACAACTCGCTCGGGCTGAGACCGAACTCGCCTGGGCTGAGACTCCAACTCGCTGGGGCTGAGAATCCAACTCGCTCGGGCTGAGACACGAACTCGCTCGGGCTGAGACTCCAACTCGCTGGGCTGAGATCCAACTCGCTGGGCTGAGAATCAACTCGCTCGGGCTGAGACTCAAACTCGCTCGGGCTGAGACTCAACTCACTCGCGGTGAATCCAACTCACTCGGGCTGAGAATCCAACTCACTCTGGCTGAGACTCAATCTCACTCTGGCTGAGACTCAAACTCACTCGGGCTGAGAATCCAACTCGCTCTGGCTGAGACTCAAACTCGCTCAGGCTGAGACTCAAACTCACTCGGCTGAGAATCCAACTCGCCTCGGGCTGAGATTCAACTCGCTCGGGCTGAGAATCAAACTCACTCGGGCTGAAAATCCAACTCACTCGGGCTGAGAATCCAACTCACACGGGCTGAGACTCAAACTCGCTCAGGCTGAAAATCCAACTCACCTCGGGCTGAGAATCAAATCACTCGGGCTGAGACTCAAACTCGCTCGGGCTGAAAACCAATCACTCGGCCTGAGAATCCAACTCACTCTGGCTGAGACTCAAACTCACTCTGGCTGAGACTCAAACTCACTCGGCCTGAGAATCCAACTCGCTCTGGCGAGACTCACAACTCGCTCAGGCTGAGACTCAACTACTCGGCTGAGAACCAATCACTCGGGCTGAGAATCCAACTCATGGCTGACTCAAACCCTCGGGCTGGACTCAAACTCGCTCGGGCTGAGCCTAAACTCGCTCGGCGATGAGAATCAACTCGCTCGGCTGAGACTCAAACTCACACTCGGGCTGAGACTCAAACTCGGTCGTGCTAGAGTCAACTCGCTCGGTGAGAATCAACTCGCTCGGCTGAGACACGAACTCGCACGGGCTGAGACACGAACTCGCTACGGGCTGAGACTCCAACTCGCTGGGCTGAAATCAAACTCGCTCGGGCTGAGACTCAAACTCGCTCGGCGCTGAGATTGAACCGCTCGGGCTGAGACTCAAACTCGCTCGGCTGAGAATCCAACTCACTCGTGCTGAGAATCCAACTCACTCGGGCTGAAAATCCAACTCACTCGGGCTGAGAATCCAACTCACTCGGGCTGAGACTCAAACTCGCTCAGGCTGAAATCCAACTCCTCGGCTGAGAACTAACTCACTCGGGCTGAGAATCCAACTCATCGGGCTGAGAATCCACTCACTCGGGCTGAGAATCCAACTCACTCGGCCTGAGAATCCAACTCACTCGTGTGAGAATCACTCACTCGGCTGAGAACCAACTCACTCGGCTGAGAATCCAACTCACTCGGGCTGAGAACCAACTCACCGGGCTGAGAACCCAACTCACTCGGCTGAGAACCCAACTCACTCGGCTGAAATCAACTCACTTGGGCTGAGACACAAACTCGCTCAGGCTGAGACTCGAACTCGCTCGTGTGAATCCAACTCGCTCGGGCTGAGACTCACAACTCACTCGGGCTGAGAATCCAACTCACTCGGGCTGAGACTCAAACTCGCTCGGGCTGAGAATCCAACTCGCTCGGGCTGAGACTCAAACTCACTCGGGCTGAGAATCCAACTCGCTCAGGCTGAGAATCCAACTCGCTCGGGCTGAGACCAACTCACTCGGTGAGAATCCAACTCACTCGGGCTGAGACTCAAACTCGCTCGGGCTGAGAACCAACTCGCGGCTGAGACTCAAACTCGCTCGGGCTGAGAATCCAACTCGCTCGGGCTGAGACTCAACTCGCTCGGGCGAGACTCAAACTCGCTCGACTGAGACTCAAACTACTTGGGCTGAGAATCAACTCGCTCGGGCTGAGACTCGAACTCGCTCGGGCTGAACTCAAACTCGCCGGCTGAGACTCAAACTCGCTCGGCTGAGACTCAAACTCGCTCAGGCTGAAAATCCAACTCACTCAGCCTGAAATCCTAAACTCATCGGGCTGAGAATCCAACTCACTCGGGCTGAGAATCCAACTCACTCGGGCTGAGACTCAAACTCGCTCAGGCTGAGACTCCAACTCGCTCGGGCTGAGACTCAAACTCGCTCGGGCTGAGAATCCAACTCACTCGGGCTGAGACTCAAACTCGCTCGGGCTGAGAATCCAAATCACTCGGGCTGAGAATCCAACTCACTCGGGCTGAGACTCAAACTCGCTCTGGCTGAGACTCAAACTGGCTCGGGCTGAAAATCCAACTCACTCGGGCTGAGACTCAAACTCGCTCGGGCTGAAAATCCAACTCGCTCGGGCTGAGACTCAAACTCGCTCGGGCTGAGACTCAAACTCGCTCGGGCTGAGACTCAAACTCGCTCGGGCTGAGAATCCAACTCACTCGGGCTGAGAATCCAACTGCGCAACCTTTCAAAGTCTCCCCCGGCAGCCTTTCCAAAGTCTTCCCCCCGGCAAGCCTTTCCAAGTATCTCCCCCGGCAGCTTTCCAAAGTCTCCCCCGGCAGCCTTCCAAAAGTCTCCCCGCGGCAGCCTTCCAAAGTCTCCCCCGGCAAGCCTTTTCCAAAGTCTCCCCCGGCAGCCTTTCAAAGTCTCCCACGGCAGGCCTTTCCAAAGTCTCCCCCGGCAAGCTTTCCAAAGGTCTCCCCCGGCAACCTTTTTCCAAAGTCCTCCCCCGGCAGCCTTCCCAAAGTCTCCCCCTGGCAGCCTTTCCAAAGTCTCCCCGGCAGCCTTTCCAAAGGTCTCCCCCGGCAGGCCTTTCCAATCTCCCCCGGCAGCTTTTCCAAAGTCTCCCCAGGGCAGCTTTTTCCAAAGTTCTCCCCCGGCAGCCTTTCCAAAGTCTCCCCCGGCCAACCTTTCCAACCTCCCCCGGCAGCTTTTCCAAAGTCTCCCCCGGCAGCCTTTCCCAAAGGTCTCTCCTGGCAGCCTTCCAAAGTCTCTCCCGGAACCTTTCCAAAGTCTCCCCTGCAGCCTTTCCAACGTCTCTCCCGGCAGCCTTTCCAAAGTCTCTTCTGCAAGCCTTTCCAAAGTCTCCCACGGCAGCCTTTCCAAAGTCTCCCCCGGCAGCCTTTCCAAAGTCTCCCCCGGCAACCTTTCCCAAAGTTCTCCCCCGGCAGGCCTTTCCAAAGTCTCCACCCGGCAGCTTTTCCAAAGTCCCAGGCAAGTTTTCCAACAGTCTTCCCCCGCAGCCTTTTCCAAAGTCTCCCCCGGCAGGCCTTGCCAAATTCTCCCCCGGCAGCCTTTCCAAAGTCTCCCCCGGCAGCCTTTCCAAAGTTCTCTTCCGGCAGCCTTTCCAAAGTCTCTGCCGAAACCTTTCCAAGTCTCCGCTTGGCAGCCTTTCCAAAGTCTCCCCCTGGCAGCCTTTCCAAGTCTCTCCGGCAGGCCTTTCCAAAGTCTCTTCTGGCAGCCTTTCCAAAGTCTCCCGCGGCAACACCTTTCCAAAGGCTCCCCGGCAGCCTTTCCAAAGTCTGCCCCGGCAGCCTTTACAAAGTCTCCCCGGCAGCCTTTCCAAAGTCCCCGGCAACCTTTCCAAAAGTCTCCCCCGGCAGCCTTTCCAAAGTCTCCCCCGCAGCCTTTCCAAGTCTCCCCCGGCAGCCTTTCCAAAAGTCTCCCCGGCAGCCTTTCCAAAGGTCTCCCCCCGGCAGCCTTTCAAAGTCTCCCCCGGCAGCCCTTTCCAAATCTCCCCCCAGGCAGCCTTCCAAAGTCTCCTCCGGCCAGCCTTCCAAAGTCTCCCCCGGCAGCCTTTCCAAAGTTTCCCCGGCAGCCTTCCAAAGTCTCCACACCGGCAGCTTTTCCAAAAGTCTCCCAGGCAGCTTTTCCAAATTCTCCCCCGCAGCCTTCCAAAGTCTCCCCCGGGCCACCTTTTCCCAAGTCTCCCCCGGCGCCTTTTCCAAAGTCTGCCACCCGGCAGCCTTTTTCCAAAAGTCTCTCCCGGCAGCCTTTTCCAAAGTCCTCCCGGGAAACCTTCCAAGTCTCCCGTTTGGCAGCCTTTCCAGTCTTCCCCTGGCAGCCTTTCCAACGTCTCTTCCCGGCCCTTTCCAAGTTCTCGTGTTCTGGCAGCCTTTCAAAGTCTCCCGCAGGCAACCTTTCAAAGTCTCCCCCGGCACCTTTCCAAAGTCTCCCCGGGCAACCTTTCCAAAAAGTCTCCCCCGGAGCCTGTCCAAAGTCCCCCGGCAGCCTTTCAAAGTCTCCCCCGGCAGCCGTTCCAAAGGTCTCCCCCGGCAGGCCTTCCAAAGTCTCCCCCGCGCAGCCTTTCAAAGTCTCCCCCGCAGCCTTTCCAAAGTCTCCCCCTGGCAGCCTTTTGCCAAGTCTCCCCCGGCAGCCTTTCCAAAGATCTCCCCCGGCAACCTTTCCAAGTCTCCCCCGGCAGCCTTTCCAAAGTCTCCCCCGGCAGCCTTTTCCAAAGTCTCCCCCGGCAGCCTTTCCAAAGTCTCCCCGGCAGCCTTCCAAAGTCATCCCCCGGCCAGCCTTTCCAAAATCTCCACCCGGCAGCTTCCAAAGTCTCCCAGCACTTTTTCCAAAAGTCTCTTCCCCGGCAGCCTTTCCAAAGTGATCCCCCGGCAGCCTTTTCCAAGTGTCCCCCGGGCAGCCTTTCCCAAAGTCTCCCCCGGCAGCCTTTCCAAAGTCTCCCCCGCCAGCCTTTGCCAAGTCTCCCCCGGCAGCCTTTCCCAACAAGTCTCTCCCCGGCAGCCTTTCCAAAGTCTCCCCCGGCAGCCTTTCTCCAAAAGTCTCCCCCGGCAAGCCTTTCCCAAAAGGTCTCCCCCAGGCAGGCCTTTCCAAAAGTCTCCCCCGGCAGGGCTTTCCAAGAAGTCTCCCCCGGCAGCCTTATTCAAAGTCTCCCCCGGCAGCCTTTTCCAGAAAGTCTCCCCTGCAGCCTTCCAAAGTCTTCCCCCGGCAGCCTTTCCAAAGTTGTTCCCCCGGCAGGCCCTTTTCCAAAAAGTGTCCCCGGCAGCCTTTTCCAAAGTGTCCCCCGGCAGCCTTGTCCAAAGGTGTCCCCCGGCAGCCTTGTCCAAAATCACTTTCTGGACAGCCTTTCAAAGTTACTCCCCGGAAGCCTTTTTCCAAAAGGCCTCCACCCGGCCAGCTTTTCCAAAAGCTCCCCCTCAGCATTCCAAACTCTCCCCCTGCAGCGGTTCCAAAGTCTCTCCGGCAGCCTGTTCCCCAATGTCTCCTCCGGAAGTCTTTCCAAAGTCTTTCCCGGCAAGCCTTTCCAAAGTCTCCCCGGCAGCTCCCAAGTTGTTGGTTCTCCCAGTTGTTTTTACAGCGCTGTGCGCGTATACCCAATGCACCGAGCTTGAAATGTCCCCCGGTGTCTTACACGTCTCCGGCGTCTCCCGTTTTGGGTTTTTTTTTAAAACCCCCCCCCCCCCCCCCTCCACGTGCCTCAAGACAGCCAATGACGGCCGTCCGGTAGAAGTGCAGTGCGTAACCTAGACGGAAATGGTGGCAATTGACGGGAAATACCAAGTTATTTCATGGAAATTATGAAACTAATGTGTTATATATGGTGAAAACCATTGAATTTATTGCCTTGACAGAAAAAAAAAACAAAGAAACGCCGCCCCTCTCATGTACGACGAACGAAAGACGTCATTTTCCGCCCACCATCCGCATTTTTTCGTCCGAACGCTGAAGCTAAGTTTCTTCTTATGGCCATCATTCTTTTGGCGGGCCCCCTGCCACGCTGTAGATCGAACGATTCATTCCTTCTGTTGTATTATAAAGGGTCTTTCACAATAATAACAAGATTTTTTACATTTCAAATATTTAGTACGCTTTTTTAATGTTTATCAACTGAAAAAGCTTAAATTAGCATATTTTAACATAGTTGTACTCATTGCTTCACCACACGCGCTTGTGTATTTGAAGGATTTCACTTGCTTTATGTTAAGTTGTTATTTAAGAGATCCATCTTTTGTCAGAGAATTGCGGTGCACGTGGACAACTGACAGTCACACTTGTCCACGTGGGCATCCCCACAGACTTAAGGTTATAAAGAGGTTCACGAACCCCCTACTAACTATTCACATGTTTAACCTACCGACACGTTCCGTCGTGCGTCGCATTACCCGGCTTCATTGTTTGTCTGCCATCGGCGAGCGTATCACCAAGCTCGTCCGGAGGGCGATTTTACAGTTAAAGTCGAATGTATATGGAAATTGCTTGCTTATCAGTGAGTCCCAATTTTAAAGGAGATTGTTTCATTTTTCGCATGTGCAATTACTGCCTCTGGTAATGGGTCAGCATCTCACAGGTGGCAGCAGCCTTCACGTCCTTGCAATCCCCGGTTCCTGGGATAGGCTCATTACCACACGATTATTATTGATGGCCTGCCCTCTGTCCACTTGGAGCCGTCGTTTGTGACCTTTTTCACAGCTTGCTTTCACATGGTGTCGCTTTTTTTATGTTTGGTGGTGGATGGATAACGGCTTTTTCAACATAATCATACTAGTATTGTAAATACCAATAAATTAAACACGTCTGTAGACATTGGTTCATGGAAAGGATCGAAGTTGCTGCCGCTCCAGCTCTTTGTCAGACCTCATAATGCCCGTGGAATCCCAACTATAGAAATTCGCTACCAAAGGCCTTTGCCAGGCTCGGCTTTGTGGGAATAACAAGTGCTGCAGGCGAGGCTTTCTCAACAAAGTGTGGGAAGAAAACTTTGTTATTTAGTGGCATGGTGTAGTGCAGAAATCACCCGGATCGCCAACTCCAGCTGGACGAGTGGTGACACTTTACTTGGCTTCAACTGGGTGCCTTGTTGTTAACCACCCTCATTCAATCTGTGGTTCATCCTCTCCTCCCACCAAGTAATCAAGAATGTACCAGAACGTGTTTTTCTCAGAAAAAGTACCATTTCTCGTCTCAAATGTTAAAAACACCAATTATTATTTTATTGTTATTATTATCATTCAGGAGAAGACCACGAATTCGAGCCATTCTGAGAGCAGAGATTCGTTTGGCGGTTTTTAATGCCACATTGCAAGATTAAAAAGTGTTCTTCCTGTTAAAATATAAAACATGTACTCGTTTTCTTCATTCGTCTCCTTCTTCGACATCATCTTGGAAAAAGTAATCCAAATGCTTGGCTGTGATTGTATCCATGAAATCCAGTTGTACAAATAATGAGAGTGCTGAGAAAGATGTGGCAGATTGAGCATGAAGAAGAGTGAGGATTTCACAATGATCATGACATGGCAAGAGGTCACGATGAATGAAGAACTCGGCCTTCTCGTCTTTTTGCACGCGAGGGACAGGTTTAGAGCCGATGGGCTGGTGGAAGGCTCGTGGTGTTTCTGCATTGGAGGACAGGTGATGCATGGGCTGGTGAGGCTCCGCTTTCTGCTCGGAGGGACAGTGGAGTGATGGTGGTGAAGGCTCGTGTTGTTTCTGCATCGGGACAGTCAGGATGGATGGAATCAAACAGGTGTTGCATCGAGGTATGACACCTGCTTTATCTGTGGAAATTGAGTTGGTTTCAGGATCATGTTGTAAAAGCTTGAGTTCCTCTGATGATGATGTTGCTACGAAGGTGATGGATTGCGAGATCAATGTGAACAGAGATCCTTTCTTTTGGTTTTTGTTTCTCAGAAGGTTGTACAGCTTGTCTGCCCATCAGTGCTTGCGAGCAACACCAACCATGCATCCATTACTTTTTATGAGGACTGTTATGCAGGATTTTGCACTCTTGGCCACCATAAACCATTTCCTTCCACAAAACATCTAAAAGCATTAAAAAATTTCTGAAAACCCACTCATGGGAGTGCCTCCTGCTGCAGCATCCATTTGCCAGGGTGTTAGCTCACCGTGATACAGGAATGGGGCAAAGGCTCGGACCCCCATCCTTCGATGTAGGAGGGAAAATCCACGCGCATTAACCTTCCTGGGGTCAGATTGTAGGTAGTGTGTGGGGGTGGTGCTGAGGTGTCATTTCTAGCCAGAAGGCGGTCTCCTTTTGGTTAACTTGAAGGGCAGTCCCTTCAGGTGGTGCCCGGAATGTCCTATCCCAAGGAACTAGAGGACGAATCACCTGTGTCTGATTATCATCTGAAATCAAGCGTTTGGACATCAAGCATACCAGGCTGATCCACCAGCTGTCGAGTTGGATGTCTGGGGTATTTACTATCCCTATTGCTGACCCTTCCATCAACGTGGTCCACCTTCATTTATGGGAAAAAACAGACTGCTTTGAACCGGTGAAATGGGAGGCCGGGGGTAAACCTCCTTGGATCTGTGGATCCATGCTGAACTTATCAAGATGGTGGAAATAACTACTCGTGTCATTGCATTGTAGTTTCTGTGCTTTGCCTGGAGCAGAGGCATCACCCAACTGACTGAAGAGGGGTCTTGTTGTCCCTCTCTGGAAAGGGAGGGTGATCGCCAAGACTGCAAACAACTTACCGAGGGGATTGGCGCTTGCTCTCAGTATGGCCAATTATCTTGCTCGGATAAGTCTGATAGGGTTCGCCACATCTGCTTGAGCACCAGCGTCCAGAGCAAGTCAGGCTTAACACCAAAGAGGTTCAACGAATATGACCATATCCTTTGTTCTTTAGGTCCTCACCGAACACAGCATGAGCAGTTCCGGCAGGTGGCTGCTTACAGCTTATGTGATCTTCTGTAAAGCCTTTGATCAGTGTGAATCGGGATGCCCTCTGGCAGGATTCTTGGTCTACGTGTGGTCTTCAAAAACTGATCAATCTGAATATCTGAACTATTCTCTAAGTACTGAGAGTGCTGTGAGATGTGGTGTTGGTACCATCTCTGACTTATTTCCAGTTTGCGCTGGAGTTTGTCAGGGGTGTGTACCTGGCCCCAACACTTTTCAGGGCTTGTATGGACTGGATTCTGGGGAGGATGTTTTTGAGAGAATCAACTGCGTGCATCGTTTGGGAATGTCTCTCTGAACATTGAATTCGCAGATGATGAGTCATCTTTGCGGAGACTTCCAGGAAGTATTCCTTGTTCGGGGCCTGAGGTGCTGAATGAGGAGTCTAGCCACTGAGATTATGGGTTTCCAGGGTCAAAACGCAAGATCCAGGCTTTTCAATGACATTTGGATGCTAGATATCCTGTCTGTGCCTGTTTTGGGTGAGGATGTTGAGTCACGGAAGAGAGTCATTACCTGGCAGTGATATTCCATGTCTCTTGCTGGCTGTGAGTCAGAGGTCAATTAGAACGTCTGGGTCGGGCCTGGGGAGTCATGTTTTCACATAGATCATGGGATTGTTGACGCTGCTGGTACATGTGCAGTGAGCGACGAAATTCCGAGTCTTCAGGTCCTTGTTGCTTCCAGTCTTGCCTTTATGGATCTGTTGGAGACTTGGACTCTGACCAGGATCTGAGATGGAGATTAATTCCTTTGGCACTAGTTCTCTTCGGAGAATCCTTGGCTATCGCTGGTCGGACTTTGTGTCCAACGAGCGGTGCTGAGAGAGACTCAAATGAGATTTGTTACCTGCATAGTCCAGTGAGCGTCAGCTGTGGCGTATGCATGTGGCTCGTTTTGCTGACGCTGATCCTGCTCACCAGATTCTCTCAGCGGGGACCTCGTGAGGAGGAGCCCAAAGGGGCCGACCACGTTTCCTCGTGGTATGTAGCAGGTTGATCGCATCTCAAGTGAGATGGGATGGGGCCAGGCATCAACCTGGGGGATGGCCAGACAGAGGTCCCTGCGAGTACCGGTGGAAAGTGACGCTAGTGACGCGCTGCTCCGGCGCATGCTTCCCATACCTGACCTGACCATGAAACCAGTGCATCGACCACAATGGAGCTTCGGAAAAAAAGCACGCTCAGTGAAGAACTTTGCACATCTTGTTTGATTTTTCATTCAAATCTGAATAGTCAGTGGCACAGACAATGGAGCTTGAGAAACAAAAGAATATGAAAATTGAACTTTCGAACCTGGAGGTGTGGGAAATATGAATATGTAAGGTAGCTGTAGAACCGTACATTTGTAAATGGGCAGTGGGGAGCAGTTGTTCGTTATCTTTGACTAAACGTTTATTTCAAGAAAGGATGACAGAGGGACCGAAATCTCCGATGCGAAATCGACGCCAGGGTTGGAAGAAGTAATTCTGTGGAATAGTTTTGTTTAATCATCGTGATCATCGATTCACAGTCTTGCTATGCTAGGCCAAGCGGCCGTTACGGTTGAACCCTGTGGACAATGCCACCATTGCTGCTTGCCACCATGCTTGCTTGAAACAGCTCCGGATTCTCTTTCCACAGAATCAAACGAATGCTCACATAAGAACAGCCAGCTTAATTCTGCTTGGAAACGACTTCTGCTTGGATGAACCAAAGCGTGCATCATAGTTAGAATATACTGTATTTCGATTCCATTGGATGAGCGGTTAGGGTTTGGGGTTTAGGGTTTAGCGGTGGAGGTCAGCACCCCCTAAAATTACAGACCCAGACTAAACTCAAAGGGAATGTTGTTTCCTCTGAATCGTTGCTGTCTTCCAATTGTTGTTGTTTTGAGAAAGGCAGTTTGATAATCAGATGGCAATGAAATCTGTACATAACAAAAGAAATAATGGATGAGGTGAATTAACAAATGTAAGGGGTTGTGCTGTGTGGTTTAATAAAAATGACGTTGATAGATATAAACAGTACTGAACTACATTTTGTAATAAAGCATGAAGCAGATAATAATAAACTCTTACTGATGACAAATAAGGG
The DNA here is from genome assembly GCA_035128595.1 of Eptatretus atami. Classification (NCBI taxonomy): domain Eukaryota; kingdom Metazoa; phylum Chordata; class Myxini; order Myxiniformes; family Myxinidae; genus Eptatretus; species Eptatretus atami. The sequence continues at coordinate 119,376,168 of CM068963.1, forward strand.
GACAAATAATGAAATGTGTGAAGATCATTAGGGTAATACCACATTGTGTAAATTGGGGTTTGTAGAAAAATAAGTTCTAATTTTTATCACAGATATGAAATAATAAGCTCACGTGACAGTTATAGAAATGGGTTTCAGGTGGCTCAGTATTGAGAAACTCTTGGGATTCTCAAGTTGACGTGAGTTTGGATTGCTTCAGCCGCCGAGTTGAGTTGGATTCTCAGGCCCTGAGTGAGTTGGATTCTCAGCCCCGAGTGAGTTGGATTTTTCAGTCCGAGTGAGTTGGATTTCAGCCCGCGTGAGTTGGATTCTCAGAGTGAGTGAGTTGGATTTTCAGCCGAGTGAGTTGGATTCTCAGAGGTGAGTGAGTTGGATTTTCAGCCCGAGCGAGTTGGATTCTCAGCCGGGGTGAGTGGATTCTCAGCCCGCAGGAGTTGGATTCTCAGCCCGGAGCGAGTTGGATTCTCAGCCCGAGTGAGTTGGATTCTCAGCCGAGCAGTTGGCATCTCAGCCCGAGTGAGTTGGTTCTCAGCCCGAGCGAGTTTGAGTCGTCAGCCCGGTGAGTGGATTTTCAAGGCCCGAGTGAGTTGGAATTCTCAGCCCGGTGAGTTGGATTCTCAGCCCGAGTTGTAGTTCGAGTCTCAGCCGAGCGAGTTGGATTCTCAGCCCGCAGTGAGTTGGATTTTCAGCCCGAGTGAATTAGATTTTCAGCCCGAGGTGAGTTGGATTCTCAGCCGAGTGAGTTGGGATTCTCAGCCCGAGCGAGATTGGAATTCTCAGCCCGGAGCGGTTTGAGTCTTCAGCCCGAGCGAGTTTGAGTCTCAGCCAGGATTGAGTTGGTTTCTTCAGCCGAGTGAGTTGGATTCTCAGCCGAGGGAGTTCGCAGTCTCAGACTCCGAGCGAGTGGATTCTCAGGGGCCGAGTGAGTTGGATGTCAGCCCGATTGTGAAATTAGTTTTCAGTCCGAAGTGAGTTGGATTTCTCAGACCGATGTGAGTTGGATTCTTCAGCGCCGAGCGAGTTGGATTCCAGGGCCGAGCGATAGTTTGGAGTCTCAGCGAGCGAGGTTGATTTTCAGCCCGAGCGAGTGGGATTTCTCAGCTCCGAGCGAGTGGATTCTCAGCCCGAGCGAGTTGGTTTCTCAGCCCCGGAGCGAGGTTGGATTCTCAGCCCGAGTGAGTTGGATTCTCAGCCGATGTGATTGGATTCTCACCGAGTGAGTTGGTTCTCAGCCGAGTGAGTTGATTTCTCAGCCGAGTGAGTTGGAATCTCAGCCCGGAGTGAGTTGGATTCTCAGCCCGACTGTGCAGTTGGATTTCTTCAGCCGAAGTGAGTTGGAATTCTCAGCCCGAGTGAGTTGGATTCTCAGCCCGAGTGAGTTGGATTCTCCAGCCCGAGTGACTTGGATCTCAGCCCGAGAAGTGAGTTGGATTCCAGCCCGTGTGAGTTGGAATTCTCAGGCCGAGGGAGTGGGATTTTCAGGCTTGAGCGAGTTGAGTCTCAGCCACGAGCGGATTCGAAGTCTCAGGCCCGGCGAGGTTGAGTCTCAGCCGAGCCGACGGTTCGGTCTCACCGAGCGAGTTGGATTCTCAGCCCGAAGTGAGTTTGAGTCTCAGCCGAGCGAGTTGAGTCTCAGCCAGAGCGAGTTTGGAGTCTCAGCCCGAGCGAGTGGATTCTCAGCCCGAAGTGAGTTTGAGCTCAGCCGAGCGAGTTTGGATTCTGCAGCACACGAGCGAGTATTGAGTCTAGCCCGAGTGAGTTGGATTCTTCAGCCCGAGTGAATGTGATCTCAGCCGAGCGACGTTGGATTTCTCAGCCCGAGCGAGTTCGAGGTCTCAAGCCTGAGCGAAGTTTGTGTCTTCAGCCCAAGTGGTTGGATTTTCAGCGCGAGTGAGTTGGGTTTCTCAGCCCGAGTGAGTTGGGTTCTCAGCCCGCATGGGTTGGATTCTCAGCCGAGTGAGTTGGAGTCTCAGCCTGAGTGAGTATGGATTCTCAGCCCGAGTGTAGTGGATTCTTAGCCGAGTGAGTTGGATTTTCAGCCGAGCGAGTTTGAGTCTCAGCCCGAGTGAGTTGGATTCTTCAGCCGATTTGAGTTGGATTTCAGCCCTATGTGGTTGGATCTAGCCCGAGTGAGTTGGATTCCAGCCCGAGCGAGTTTTTGAGTCTCAGCGCGAAGCGGAGTGGATCTCAGCCCGAGCGAGTTTGGGAATCTCAGCCGAGCGGTTTGAGTCTCAGCCCGAAAGTGAGTTGGAATTCTCAGCCCCATCGAGTTGGAAGTCTCAGCCGGATGCGGAGGTTCGTGTCTCAGCGCAAGAGGCGGAGTTGGGAATTCTCAGCCCCAGCGAGGTTGGGTCTGCAGCCACCAGAAGCAGACTAAAAAAGGATAGTTCGGGTGTCTCAGCGACCCGAGCGGCGTTCGGTTTCAGCCCGCACCGACAGCGAAGGTTCGTGTCCTCCAGCCCGAGCACAATTGCGACAGTTCGTGTCTCAGCCGAGAGCCAGAGGTTCGTGTCTCAGGCGCCTAGAGCGAAAGTCGTCTGTCTCAGCACCGAGCCGACGAGTCGATGGGTCTCAGCCCACGAAGGCGAAGATTGGGAGAATGGATTCTCAGCCCCGGAGGCGATGTTGAGTCTCAGCCAGGGACCGAGCGAGGTTGAGTCCTCAGCCCCAGGTGAAGTTTGAGTCTCAGCGGCCAAAGAACAGCGTGAAGTTGGATTTCTCAGCCCGGAGGTGAGTTGATTCTCCAGCCAAAGAGTGAGTTGGAAAATTCTTCAGGCCAGGGAAGGATTGAGTTGGATCTCAGCACATCCAGACAGTGAGTGAGTACTCAGCCTGAGTGAGTTGGATTCTACAGCCCAAAGTGAGTGATGTCTCAGCCAGAGTGAGTTTGAGTCTCTCACCAGAGTGAGTTGGAATCTCAGCCTGATGAGTGGTATTCTCAGCACCGCGAGGCAGAGGGAGAGTGAGTTTGAGTCTCAGCGACGGAGTGAGTTGGATCTCAGGCACCCGGGAAGGTGAGTTGGTTTCTCAGCCCCGAGTGAGTTGGATTCTTAGCCCGAGGAGTTGATCTCAGCCCCGAGCGAGTTTGAGTCTCAGCCCGAGGAATGGCATTCTCAAGCCCGCAGTGATTTGGATTCTCAAGCCCGAGTTGAATTGGATTCTAAGCCGAATTGTGAGTTGATTCTCCAGCACTGATTGAATTGGATTTTCAGCCGACGCGAGTTTTACAGTCTCAGCCGACGTGAGTGGATTCTCAGCCAGAGTGAGTTGGATTTTCAGCACAGAGCGAGTTTGAG
>CM068963.1:119383940-119394704 GCA_035128595.1 Eptatretus atami
TGGGAGCATGCGCCGGAGCAGCGCGTCACTGCGTCCACTTTCCACCGGTACTCCAGGGACCTCTGTCTGGCCATCCCCCAGGTTGATGCCTGGCCCATCCCCATCTCCTTGAGATGCCGATCAACCTGCTACAACCACGAGGCACGTGGTCGGCCCCTTTGGGCTCCTCCACTCACGAGGGTCCCTCGCTGAGAGAATCTGGTGAGCAGGATCAGCGTCAGCAAAACGAGCCACATGTCCATACAGCCACAGCTGACGCTCACGGACTATGCAGGTAACAAATCTCATTTGAGTCTCTCTCAGCAACCGCTCGTTGGACACAAAGTCCGACCAGCGATGCCAAGGATTCTCCGAAGAGAACTGGTGCCAAAGGAATTAAATTCTCCATCTCAGATCCCTGGTCAGAGTCCAAGTCTCACATCCATAAAGCAAGACTGGAAGCACAAGGACCTGAAGACTCGGATTTCGTCCTCCTGCACATGTACCAGCAGCGTCACACCCATGATCTAGTGAATCCATGACTCCCCAGGCCCGACCCAGACGTCTATTGACCTCTGACTCACAGCCAGCAGAGACATGAATATCACTGCCAAGGTAAGTGAATCTCTCCGTGACCTCAACATCCTCACCACAAACAGGCACAGACAGGATATCAGCATCCAAGATGTCATTGAAAGCCTGGATCTTCGTTTTGACCCTGGAAACCCATAATCTCAGTGGCTCAGACTCCTCATTCAGCACCTCAAGGGCCCCAAAAGGATATCTGGAGTCTCCGCAAAGATGACTGCATCATCTGCGAAATCAATGTCAGAGAGACATTCCCAAACGATGCACCGCAGTTTGATCTCTCCAACATCCTCCCCAGAATCCAGTCCATACAAGCACTGAAAAGTGTTGGGGCCAGTACACACCCCTGACAACTCCAGCAGCAACTGGAAATAAGTCAGAGATGGTACCACCACATCTCACGCACTCTCAGTACTAGAGAATAGTTCAGATATCAGATTGATCAGTTTGGAAGCACCACACGTAGACCAAGAATCCTCCAGAGGGCATCCCGATTCACTGAATCAAAGCTTTACAGAGATCAACATAAGCTGTAAGCACCCTGCCGGAACTCTCATCTGTGTTCGGTGAGGACCTAAAGACAAGGATATGGTCAATCGTTGACCTCTTTGGTGTAAAGCCTGACTGCTCTGGACGCTGGTGTTCAAGCAGATGGTGGCGAACCCTACAAGAATTATCCGAGCAAAGATATTGCCCATCACTGAGAGCAGCGCCACCCCTCGGTAGTTGTTGCAGTCTTGGCGATCACCTTCCCTTTCCAGAGAGGGACAACAAGACCCCTCTTCCAGTCAGTTGGGATGATGCTCTGCTCCAGGCAAAGCACAGAACTACATGCAATGACACGAGTAGTATTTCCACCAGTCTTGATAAGTCAGCATGGATGCCACAGATCAAGGAGGTTTACCCCATTTCAACCGGTTCAAAGCAGTCTGTTTCCATAAATGAAGGTGGACCACAGTTGATTGGAGGGTCAGCAATAGGGATAGTAATACCCCAGACATCCAACTCGACAGCTGGTGGATCAGCCTGGTATGCTTGATGTCAAAACGCTTGATTTCAGATGATAACAGACACAGGTGATCGTCCTCTCCTTGGGATAGGACATTCCAGGCACCACCTGAAGGACTGCCTCAGTTAACAAAGGAGACCGCCTTCTGGTAGATGACACCTCAGCACCACCACCACACACTACCACAATCTGACCCAGGAAGGTTATGCCGTGATTTCCCTCCTAACATCGAAGATTGGGGGTCCCGAAGCCTTTGCCCATTCCTGTCATCCGGTGAGCTGCCCTGCAAATGGATGCTGCACAGGAGGCACTCCCATGGAGTGGGTTTTCAGATTTTTTAATGCTTTTAGAATGTTTTGTGGAAGGAATGGTTTTATGGTGGCCAGAGTGCAAATCTGCCACTAACCCCTCATAAAAAGTAATGGATGCATTGGTTGTGTGCTCGCAACACTGATGGGCAGACAGCTGTACAACCTCTGAGACAAAAACCAAAGAAAGGATCTCGTTCACATTGATCTCGCATCCATCAACCTTCGTAGCAACATCATCATCAGAGGAACTTCAAGCTTTTACACAATGATCCTGAAACCAACTCAATTTCCACGATATAAGCAGGTGTCATACCTCGATCAACTTCCTGTTGATTCCATCCATCACTTGACCTGTCCTCCGATGCAGAAACACACGAGCCTTCACCAGCCCATCACTCCACCTGTCCTCCGATGCAGAAAGACGCGAGCCTTCACCAGCCCATCACTCCACCTGTCCTCCAATGCAGAAACACACGAGCCTTCACCAGCCCATCGCTCTACCTGTCCTCCGATGCAAAAAGACGAGAAGGCCGAGTTCTTCATTCATCGTGACCTCTTGCCATGTCATGATCATTGTGAAATCCTCACTCTTCTTCATGCTCAATGCTGCCACATCCTTCTCAGCACCTCATTATTTGTACAACTGGATTCATGGATCAATACAACAAAAGCATTTGATGTACTTTTCCAAGATGATAGTCGAAGAGGAGACGAATGAAGAAAACGAAGTACATGTTTTATATTTTACAGGAAGAACACTTTTAATCTTGCATTGTGCATTAAAACCCCAAACTGAATCTCTGCTCTCAGAATGGCTCGAATTCGTGTCTTCTCCTGAATGATAAATAACAATAATAATAATAATTGGTAGTTTAACATTTGAGAGAGAAATGGTACTTTTCTGAGAAAAACACGTTCTGTAACACTTGATTACTTGGTGGTGAGGAGGGATGAACCACAGATTGAAATGAGGTGTTAACAACAAGGCACCCAGTTGGAAGCCAAGTAAAGTGTCACCACTCTGCCAGGCTGGAGGTTGGCATCCGGGTGATTTCTGCACTCACCAGCCACAAATAACAAAGTTTTCTTCCCCACCTTTGTTGAGATAGCCTCGCCTGCAGCAATTGTTTTCCACAAAGCCGCAGCCCTGGCAAAGCCTTTGTAAGATTTTCTATCAGTGTGGATTCCACGGGCATTATGAGGTCTGACAAAGAGCTGGAGCGGCAGCAACTCGATCCTTTCCATGACCTATGTCTACAGACGTGTTTAATTATTGTATTACAATAACTAGTAGTATTATGTTGATAAAAGCGTTATCCATCACACCACCAAACAAAAAAAAAGCGACACCATGTGAAAGCAAAGCCTGTGAAAAAGGTCACAACGACGGCTCCAAGTGACAGAGGGCAGGCCATCAATAATAATCTCGTGGTAATGAGCTAATCCCAGGAACCGGGGATTGCAAGGACGTGAAGGCTGCTGCCCTGTGAGATGCTGACCCCATTACCAGAGGCAGTAATTGCACATGCGAAAATGAAACAATCTCCTTTAATTTGGGACTCACTGATAAGCAAAGCAATTTCATACATCGGACTTTACTTGTAAAATCGCCCTCACGAGCTGGTGATACGCTCCCGCAGCAACAAATGAGCCGGGTAATGCGACGCACGACGGACGTGTCGGTAGGTTAACCTGTGAATAGTTAGTAGGGGGTTCGTGAAACCCTCTTTATAACTTTAAGTCATGTGGGGATGCCACGTGGACCAGTGTGACCTGTCAGTTGTCAGACGTGCACCGCATTCTCTGACAAAAGATGGATCTCTTAAAAACAACTTAACATAAACAAGTGAAATCCTTCAATACAGCGCGTGTGGTGAAGCAAATGAGTACACTAATGTTAAAATATGCAATTTAAGCTTTTTCAGTTGAAAAACATTAAAAAGCGTACTTAATATTTGAAATGTAAAAATCTTGTTATTATTGTGATAAGCACCTTTATATATACAACAAAGGAATGAAATCGTTCGATACAGCGTGGCAGGGGGCCGCAAAGAATGATGGCATAAGAAGAACTTAGCTTCAGCGTTCGGCGCAAAATGCGATGGTGGGCGGAAATGACGTCTTTCGTTCGTTCGTACATGAGAGGGGCGCGTTTCTTGTTTTTTTTTTCTGTCAAGCAATAAATTCAATGGTTTTCACTATATAACACATTAGTTTCATAAATTTCCATTGAAATACTTGGGTATTTCCGTCAATTGCCACCATTTCCGTCTAGGTTATCGCACTGCATCTACCGGACGGCCGTCATTGGCTGTCTTGAGGCACGTGGAGGGGGGGGGGGGGTACACGGGACGCCGGAGACGTGGTAGACACCGGGGACATTTCAAACTCGGTGCAATTGTATACAGCGCACGCGCTGTAAAAACAACTGGGAGAACCAACAACTTGGGAGCTGCCGGGGAGACTTTGGAAAGGCTGCCGGGAAAGACTTTGGAAAGACTTCCGGAGGAGACATTGGAAAGGCTGCCGGGAGAGACTTTGGAAAGGCTGCAGGGGGAGACTTTGGAATGACTGAGGGGGAGACTTTGGAAAAGCTGCCGGGTGGAGGCTTTGGAAAGGCTTCGGGGAGACTTTGGAAAGGCTGCCAGAAGTGATTTTGGAAGGCTGCCGGGGCACTTGGAAAGGCTGCCGGGGACACTTTGGAAAGGCTGCCGGGGACACTTTGGAAAGGCTGCCGGGGACACTTTGGAAAGGCTGCGGGGAAATTTGAAGGCTCGGGGAGACTTTGGAAAGGCTGCCAGGGGAGACTTTGGAAAGGCTGCCGGGGGAGACTTTGAAAGGCTGCGGGGGAGATTTTGGAAAGCCTGCCGGGGGAGATTTGGAAAGGCTGCCGGGGAGACTTTGGAAAGGCTGCCGGGGAGACTTTGGAAAGGCTGCCGGGGGAGACTTTGGAAAGGCTGCGGGGGAGACTTTGGAAAGGCTGCCGGGGGAGACTTTGGAAAGGCTGCCCGGGGGAGACTTTGGAAAGGCTGCCGGGGAGACTTTGGAAAGGCTGCCGGGGGAGACTTGGAAAGGCTGCCGGGGGACACTTTGGAAAGCTGCCGGGGGACACTTTGAAGGCTGCGGGGAGACTTTTGGAAAAGCTGCTGGGGAGACTTTGGAAAGCTGCCGGGTGGAGATTTTGAAGGCTGCTGGTGGAGACTTTGGAAAGGCTGCCGGGGGAGACTTTGGAAAGGCTGCCGGGGGAAGACTTTGGAAAGGCTGCCGGGGGAGACTTTGGAAAGGCTGCCGGGGGAGACTTTTGGAAAGGCTGCCGGGGGAGACTTGGAAAGGTTGCCGGGGAGACTTTGGAAAGGCTGCGGGGGAGACTTTGGAAGGCTGCGGGAGACTTTGAAGGCTGCCGGGGAGACTTTGGAAAGGCTGCCGGGGGAGACTTTGGAAAGGCTGCCGGGGAGACTTTGGAAAGGCTGCGGGGGAGACTTTGGAAAGGCTGCCGGGGAGACTTTGAAGGCGCGGGGGAGACTTTGGAAGCTGCCGGGGGAGACTTTGGAAAGGTTGCCGCGGAGACTTTGGAAAGGCTGCCAGAAGAGACTTTGGAAAGGCTGCCGGGAGAGACGTTGGAAAGGCTGCCAGGGGAGACTTTGGAAAGGCTGCCACGGGAGACTTTGGAAAGGTTTCCGGGAGAGACTTTGGAAAGGCTGCCGGGAGAGACTTTGAAAAGGCTGCCGGGGAGACTTTGGAAAGGCTGCCGGGGAGACTTGGAAAGGCTGCCGGGGGAGACTTTGGAAAGGCTGCGGGGGAGACTTTGGAAAAGCTGCCTGGGGAGACTTTGGAAAAGCTGCCGGGTGGAGACTTTGGAAAGGCTGCCGGGGAACTTTGGAAAGGCTGCCGGGGGAAGACTTTGGAAAGGCTGCCGGGGAGACTTTGGAAAGGTGCCGGGGGAGACTTTGGAAAGGCTGCCGGGGGAGACTTTGGAAAGGCTGCCGGGGAGACTTTGGAAAGGCTGCCGGGGAGACTTTTGGAAAGGCTGCCGGGGGAGACTTTGAAAGGTTGCGGGGGAGACTTTGGAAAGGCTGCCGGGGGAGACTTGGAAAGGCTGCCGGGGGGGGGGGAGATTTTGGAAAGGTTGCGCGGGAGACTTTGGAAAGGCTGCCAGAAGAGACTTTGGAAAGGCTGCGGGGAGAGACGTTGGAAAGGCTGCAGGGGAGACTTTGGAAAGGCTGCACGGGAGACTTGAAGGTTTCGGGAGAGACTTTGGAAAGGCTGCCGGGAGAGACTTTGGAAAGGCTGCCGGGGGAGACTTTGGAAAGGCTGCCGGGGGAGACTTTGAAAGGCTGCCGGGGGAGACTTTGGAAAGGCTGCCGGGGAGACTTTGGAAAGCTGCCTGGGGAGACTTTGGAAAAGCTGCCGGGTGGAGACTTTGGAAAGGCTGCGGGGAGAACTTTGGAAAGGTGCCGGGGGAGACTTTGGAAAGGCTGCCGGGGGAGACTTTGGAAGGCTGCCGGGGGAGACTTTGGAAAGGCTGCGGGGGAGACTTTGGAAAGGCTGCCGGGGAGACTTTTGGAAAGGCTGCCGGGGAGACTTTGGAAAAGGTGCCGGGGAGACTTTGAAAGGCTGCCGGGGAGAGACTTTGGAAAGGCTGCCGGGGGAGACTTTGGAAAGGCTGCCGGGGGAGACTTGGAAAGGCTGCCGGGAGACTTTGGAAAGGCTGCGGGGGGAGACTTTGGAAAGGCTGCCGGGGACTTTGAAAGGCTGACGGGGGAGACTTTGGAAAGGCTGCCGGGGGAGACTTTGGAAAGGCTGCCGGGGGAGCTTTGAAAGGCTCCGGGAGACTTTGGAAAAGGTTGCCGGGGGAGACCTTTGGAAAGGCTGCCAGAAGAGACTTTGGAAAGGCTGCCGGGAGAGACGTTGGAAAGGCTGCCAGGGGAGACTTTGGAAAGGTTTCCGGGAGAGACTTTGGAAAGGCTGGCCGGGGGAGACTTTGGAAAGGCTGCCGGGGGAGCTTTGGAAAGGTGCCGGGGGAGACTTTGGAAAGGCTGCCGGGGGAGACTTTGGAAAGCTGCCTGGGGAGACTTGGAAAAGCTGCCGGGTGGAGATTTTGGAAAGGGCCTGCCGGGGGAGACTTTGGAAAGGCTGCCGGGGGAGACTTTTGGAAAGGCTGCCGGGGGAGACTTTGGAAAGGCTGCCGGGGGAGAACTTTGGAAAGGCTGCCGGGGAGACTTTGGAAAGGCTGCGGGGAGACTTTGGAAAGGCTGCCGGGGAGACTTTGGAAAGGCTGCCGGGGGAGACTTTGGAAAGGCTGCCGGGGGAAGACTTTGGAAAGGTTGCCGGGGAGACTTTGGAAAAGGCTGCCGGGGAGACTTTGACAGAAGGCTGCCGGGGAGACTTTGGAAAGGTCTGCGCCGGGAGACTTGGAAAGGCTGCCAGGGGACGACTTTGGAAAGCTGCGGGGGAGACTTTGGAAAGGCTGCCGGGGAGACTTTGAACCGCGTGAGGTTTCCGAAGAAAGCTTTGGATCGGCTGGAGGGGAAGACTTTGGCAAAGGTCTGCCGCTAAGCTCCGGCGGATTGGAAACAATGTGGAGACTTGTGGAATGTTGCCGGCGCAAGGGGACCGACTTTTCGGAAACGGGCGCTGCCGGGGGAGACTTGGAAAGGCTGTGCCGGGGAGACTTAAAGGGAAACGCTCGCCGGGGGATAGCTTTGGAAAGGCTGCGGGGCGGAGCACTAATGTGCCGGGCGCTAATTAGAGAGGCCGGTGCCAATTTCAAAAGGTCTCCGGGCTAGTGCGTGACGACAAAGTTCGAAGCGGTTCCGCCTAGAAAAGAAGAGACTTGAAAGGCTGCCGGGAGAGGAAGGTTGGGAAGAAGGCTGCCAGGGGAGACTTTGAAAGGCTGCCAAGCGGGGAGAGACTTTGGAAGGTTTTCCGGGAGAGACTTTGGAAAGCGCCTGCCGGAGACGACCTTGGAAAGGCTGCCGGGGACTTGCTGCCGGGGAACTTGCTGCGGGGCAAAAAGGAACTTGGAAAGGCTTGCCGGGGGAGACTTTGGAAAGGCTGCCGGGGGAGACTTTGGAAAGCTGCCGGGAGACTTTGGAAAGCTGCCGGGTGGAGACTTTGGAAAGGCTGCCGGGGAGACTTTGAAGGCTGCCGGGGGAGACTTTGGAAAGGCCTGCGGGGGAGACTTTGGAAAGGCTGCCGGGGGAGAACTTTGGAAGGCTGCCGGGGGAGACTTTGGAAGGCTGCCGGGGGAGACTTTGGAAAGGCTGCCGGGGGAGAACTTTGGAAAGGTTGCCGGGGGAGACTTTGTGAAAGGCTGGCCGGGGGAGACTTTGGAAAGGTTGCCCGGGGGAGACTTTGGAAAGGCTGCCGGGGGACGACTTTGGAAAGGCTGCTCGTGGGAAACTTTGGAAAAGCCTGCCGGGGAGACTTGGAAAGGCTGCGGGGAGACTTTGGAAAGGCTGCCGGGGGGTAGACTTTCGAAAAGGCTGCCTGGGGGGAGACTTGGAAAGGTGTTCCCGGTGAGACTTTGAAGGCTGCCGGGGAGACTTTGGAAAGGCTGCCGGGGTGAGACTTTGGAAAGGCTGCCGGGGGAGACTTGGAAAGGTTGCCGGCGGGAGACTTTGGAAAGGCTGCCGGAAAGAGATTTGGAAAGGCTGCCGGGAGACTTGGAAAGGCTGCGGGGAGACTTTTGGAAAGGTGCCGGGGCAGATGATGCTTTGGAAAGGCTGCCGGGAGACTTTGGAATTAAGGCTGCCGGGGGGAGACTTTGGAAAGGCTGCCGGGGAGACTTTGGAAAGGGTTGCCCGGGGGAGACTTTGGAAAGGCTCCGGCCACGGGGGGGGAGACTTTGGAAAGAAGCAACTTTCTTGGGGAAAGGATCTTGGCAAAAGGGGCTGTTCCGGGGGACTTTGGAAAGATCTGCCGGAGAGGGAGACTTTGAAGGATCCAGGCTGGGCCGGCCGGGAGACTTTGGAAATGGCTGCCGCGTGGGGGAACTTGCACCGGGGAGACTTTGAAAGGCTGCCGCGGGGACGACTTTTGGAACCACGGAGATGACTGCGGGAGACTTTGGAAGGAACTGCCGGGGGAGCTTTGAAAGCTGCCGGGGGAACTTTGGAAAGGCTGCCGGGAAGGAGGACTTGGAAAGGCTGCCGGGGAGACTTTGGAAAGGTTGCGGGGGAGACTTTGGAAAGGCTGCCGGGGGAGACTTGGAAAGGCTGCCGGGGGAGACTTTGGAAAGGCTGCCGGGGAGACTTTGGAAAGGCTGCCGGGGGAACTTTGGAAAGGCTGCGGGGAGACTTTGGAAAGGCTGCCGGGGAGACTTTGGAAAGGCTGCCGGGGGAGACTTTGGAAAGGCTGCCGGGGGAGACTTTTGGAAAGTGTGCCGCGGGAGACTTTGGAAAGGCTGCCAGACGAGACTTTGGGAAAGGCTGCCGGGAGAGACGTTGGAAAGGCTGTCCAGGGGAGACTTTGGAAAGGCTGCCACGGGAGACTTTGGAAAGGTTTCCGGGAGAGACTTTGGAAAGGCTGCCGGAGGAGACTTTGAAAGGTTGCCGTGGGAGACTTTGGAAAAGGCTGCCTGGGCGACTTTGGAAAGGCTGCCGGGAGAGAGTTTGGAAAGGCTGCCAGGGGAGACTTTGGAAAGGCTGCGGGGGAAACTTTGGAAAGAAAGGCTGCCGGGGGAGACTTTAGAAAGGCCGCGCGCCGGGGGAGATTTGGAAAGGCTGCCAGGGGAGACATTGGAAAGGCTGCCGGGAAGACTTTGGAAAGGCTGCAGGGGGGGAGACTTTGGAATGACTGAGGGGGAGACTTTGGAAAGGCTGCCAGGGGAAACTTGGAAAGGCTGGCTGAAGGCGGAGGAGACTTTGGAAAGGCTGCCTGGGGAGCTTTATCGGAAGGCTCCAGGTAGACCACAAGGCAGGCACATTCCAAAGACAGACTCAAATGACTTACAAGAAGTGCAATTTACAGCAATAGCTATTGTTGCTCAGATAGAGCACCAACCGGTGCACTGGAATCTCCAAAAAATCTGTTCACCCGAGTTGAAATATTTACAAAGCCGAGTTGTGTCATCCTGCCCTGTTCCTCCCGGGGTTATTGCCACGGGGGTTGCCCTGTTCCCATTCGCAAGCGCTCAATCACTAGCGTCCAAGAGCATTTTCAAATTTATAGAAAGAGCAAACAAATTGAAACCCATTGACAATTAAATACAATTTCATTTAATAATGGATGATGCACAAACTCAGCAGGACAGTTGTTGTAACCTGTCAAAGTAACGGAGGTCGTGCTGCCTGTAACATCGTGAGTACACTCTGCATTCACAGAGCACAGTCGCACTGCACCCAGCCCATTCCGATAAGCCGCACCCGGCCGTCCGATAGTCACACCTGGCCCGTCCCGTAAGACCCGGCCGTCCCGATAAGCCGCACCCGGCCCGTCCGTAAGCCACCCGGCCGTCCCGATAGCCGCACCGCCTCCATAAGCCGCACCCGGCCCGTCCCGATAAGCCGCACCCGGCCCGTCCGATAAGCCGCCACCCGGCCCGTCCGATAAGCCGCACCCGGCGTCCCGATAAGCCGCACCCGGCCCGTCCCGATAAGCCGCACCCGCCCGTCCCGATAAGCCGCACCCTGGGGCCCGTCCGATAAGCCGCACCCGGCCCGTCCCGATAAGCCGCACCCGGCCCCTCCCGATAAGCCGCACCCGGCCCTCCCGATAAGCCGCACCCGACCCCGGCCCTCCCGATAAGCCGCACCCGCCCCTCCGATAAGCCGCACCGCGGCCCCTCCCGATAAGCGCACCCGGCCCCTCCCGATAAGCCGCACCCGCCCTCCCGATAAGCCGCACCCGCCTGTCGCCCGATAGGCCGCACCCCGA
>CM068963.1:119394729-119407426 GCA_035128595.1 Eptatretus atami
CTCTCAGCAACCGCTCGTTGGACACAAAGTCCGACCAGCGATAGCCAAGGATTCTCCGAAGAGAACTGGTGCCAAAGGAATTAAATCTCCATCTCAGATCCCTGGTCAGAGTCCAAGTCTCACATCCATAAAGCAAGACTGGAAGCACCAGGACTGAAGACTCGGATTTCGTCCTCCTGCACATGTACCAGCAGCGTCACACCCATGATCTAGTGAATCCATGACTCCCCAGGCCCGACCCAGACGTCTATTGACCTCTGACTCACAGCCAGCAGAGACATGAATATCACTGCCAAGGTAAGTGAATCTCTCCGTGACCTCAACATCCTCACCACAAACAGGCACAGACAGGATATCAGCATCCAAGATGTCATTGAAAGCCTGGATCTTCGTTTTGACCCTGGAAACCCATAATCTCAGTGGCTCAGACTCCTCATTCAGCACCTCAAGGGCCCCAAAAGGATATCTGGAGTCTCCGCAAAGATGACTGCATCATCTGCGAAATCAATGTCAGAGAGACATTCCCAAACGATGCACCGCAGTTGATCTCTCCAACATCCTCCCCAGAATCCAGTCCATACAAGCACTGAAAAGTGTTGGGGCCAGTACACACCCCTGACAAACTCCAGCAGCAACTGGAAATAAGTCAGAGATGGTACCACCACATCTCACAGCACTCTCAGTACTAGAGAATAGTTCAGATATCAGATTGATCAGTTTTGGAAGCACCACACGTAGACCAAGAATCCTCCAGAGGGCATCCCGATTCACTGAATCAAATGCTTTACAGAGATCAACATAAGCTGTAAGCAGCCCCTGCCGGAACTCTCATCTGTGTTCGGTGAGGACCTAAAGAACAAGGATATGGTCAATCGTTGACCTCTTTGGTGTAAAGCCTGACTGCTCTGGACGCTGGTGTTCAAGCAGATGGTGGCGAACCCTATCAAGAATTATCCGAGCAAAGATATTGCCCATCACTGAGAGCAGCGCCACCCCTCGGTAGTTGTTGCAGTCTTGGCGATCACCCTTCCCTTTCCAGAGAGGGACAACAAGACCCCTCTTCCAGTCAGTTGGGATGATGCCTCTGCTCCAGGCAAAGCACAGAACTACATGCAATGACACGAGTAGTATTTCCACCAGTCTTGATAAGTTCAGCATGGATGCCACAGATCCAAGGAGGTTTACCCCATTTCAACCGGTTCAAAGCAGTCTGTTTCCATAAATGAAGGTGGACCACAGTTGATTGGAGGGTCAGCAATAGGGATAGTAATACCCCAGACATCCAACTCGACAGCTGGTGGATCAGCCTGGTATGCTTGATGTCCAAACGCTTGATTTCAGATGATAACAGACACAGGTGATCGTCCTCTCCTTGGGATAGGACATTCCAGGCACCCACCTGAAGGGACTGCCTCAGGTTAACCAAAGGAGACCGCCTTCTGGTAGATGACACCTCAGCACCACCCCACCACACACTACCACAATCTGACCCAGGAAGGTTATGCCGTGATTTCCCTCCTAACATCGAAGATTGGGGGTCCCGAAGCCTTTGCCCCATTCCTGTCATCCGGTGAGCTGCCCTGCAAATGGATGCTGCACAGGAGGCACTCCCATGGAGTGGGTTTTCAGATTTTTTAATGCTTTTAGAATGTTTTGTGGAAGGAATGGTTTTATGGTGGCCAGAGTGCAAATCCTGCCACTAACCTCCTCATAAAAAGTAATGGATGCATTGGTTGTGTGCTCGCAACACTGATGGGCAGACAGCTGTACAACCTTCTGAGAAACAAAACCAAAGAAAGGATCTCGTTCACATTGATCTCGCATCCCATCAACCTTCGTAGCAACATCATCATCAGAGGAACTTCAAGCTTTTACACAATGATCCTGAAACCACCTCAATTTCCACCAGATAAAGCAGGTGTCATACCTCGATCAACTTCCTGTTGATTCCATCCATCACTTGACCTGTCCTCCGATGCAGAAACACACGAGCCTTCACCAGCCCATCACTCCACCTGTCCTCCGATGCAGAAAGACGCGAGCCTTCACCAGCCCATCACTCCACCTGTCCTCCAATGCAGAAACACACGAGCCTTCACCAGCCCATCGCTCTACCTGTCCTCCGATGCAAAAAGACGAGAAGGCCGAGTTCTTCATTCATCGTGACTCTTGCCATGTCATGATCATTGTGAAATCCTCACTCTTCCTTCATGCTCAATGCTGCCACATCCTTCTCAGCACCTCATTATTTGTACAACTGGATTCATGGATCAATCACAGCCAAAAGCATTTGGATGTACTTTTCCAAGATGATAGTCGAAGAGGAGACGAATGAAGAAAACGAAGTACATGTTTTATATTTTACAGGAAGAACACTTTTAATCTTGCATTGTGCATTAAAACCCCAAACTGAATCTCTGCTCTCAGAATGGCTCGAATTCGTGTCTTCTCCTGAATGATAATAATAACAATAATAATAATAATTGGTAGTTTAACATTTGAGAGAGAAATGGTACTTTTCTGAGAAAAACACGTTCTGTAACACTTGATTACTTGGTGGTGAGGAGGGATGAACCACAGATTGAAATGAGGTGTTAACAACAAGGCACCCAGTTGGAAGCCAAGTAAAGTGTCACCACTCTGCCAGGCTGGAGGTTGGCATCCGGGTGATTTCTGCACTCACCAGCCACTAAATAACAAAGTTTTCTTCCCCACACTTTGTTGAGATAGCCTCGCCTGCAGCAATTGTTTTCCACAAAGCCGCAGCCCTGGCAAAGCCTTTGTAAGATTTTCTATCAGTGTGGATTCCACGGGCATTATGAGGTCTGACAAAGAGCTGGAGCGGCAGCAACTCGATCCTTTCCATGACCTATGTCTACAGACGTGTTTAATTATTGTATTACAATAACTAGTAGTATTATGTTGATAAAAGCGTTATCCATCACACCACCAAACAAAAAAAAGCGACACCATGTGAAAGCAAAGCCTGTGAAAAAGGTCACAACGACGGCTCCAAGTGACAGAGGGCAGGCCATCAATAATAATCTCGTGGTAATGAGCTAATCCCAGGAACCGGGGATTGCAAGGACGTGAAGGCTGCTGCCCTGTGAGATGCTGACCCCATTACCAGAGGCAGTAATTGCACATGCGAAAATGAAACAATCTCCTTTAATTGGGACTCACTGATAAGCAAAGCAATTTCATACATCGGACTTTACTTGTAAAATCGCCCTCACGAGCTGGTGATACGCTCCCGCAGCAACAATGAGCCGGGTAATGCGACGCACGACGGACGTGTCGGTAGGTTAACCTGTGAATAGTTAGTAGGGGGTTCGTGAAACCCTCTTTATAACCTTTAAGTCATGTGGGGATGCCACGTGGACCAGTGTGACCTGTCAGTTGTCAGACGTGCACCGCATTCTCTGACAAAAGATGGATCTCTTAAAAACAACTTAACATAAACAAGTGAAATCCTTCAATACAGCGCGTGTGGTGAAGCAAATGAGTACACTAATGTTAAAAATATGCAATTTAAGCTTTTTCAGTTGAAAAACAATTAAAAAGCGTACTTAATATTTGAAATGTAAAAATCTTGTTATTATTGTGATAAGCACCTTATATATACAACAGAAGGAATGAAATCGTTCGATACAGCGTGGCAGGGGCCGCAAAGAATGATGGCATAAGAAGAACTTAGCTTTCAGCGTTCGGCGCAAAATGCGATGGTGGGCGGAAATGACGTCTTTCGTTCGTTCGTACATGAGAGGGGCGCGTTTCTTGTTTTTTTTTCTGTCAAGCAATAAATTCAATGGTTTTCACATATATAACACATTAGTTTCATAAATTTCCATTGAAATACTTGGGTATTTCCGTCAATTGCCACCATTTCCGTCTAGGTTATGCACTGCATCTACCGGACGGCCGTCATTGGCTGTCTTGAGGCACGTGGAGGGGGGGGGGGGGTACACCGGAGACGCCGGAGACGTGGTAGACACCGGGGACATTTCAAACTCGGTGCAATTGTATACAGCGCACGCGCTGTAAAAACAACTGGGAGAACCAACAACTTGGGAGCTGCCGGGGAGACTTTGGAAAGGCTGCCGGGAAAGACTTGGAAAGACTCCGGAGGAGACATTGGAAAGGCTGCCGGAGAGACTTTGGAAAGGCTGCAGGGGGAGACTTTGGAATGACTGAGGGGAGACTTTGGAAAAGCTGCCGGGTGGAGGCTTTGGAAAGGCTTCCGGGGGAGACTTTGGAAAGCTGCCAGAAGTGATTTTGGAAAGGCTGCCGGGGGACACTTTGGAAAGGCTGCCGGGGGACACTTTGGAAAGGCTGCCGGGGGACACTTTGGAAAGGCTGCCGGGGACACTTTGGAAAGGCTGCCGGGGGAAATTTGCAAAGGCTACGGGGGAGACTTTGGAAAGGCTGCCAGGGGAGACTTTGGAAAGGCTGCCGGGGGAGACTTTGGAAAGGCTGCCGGGGAGATTTTGGAAAGCCTGCCGGGGAGATTTGAAAGGCTCCGGGAGACTTTGGAAAGGCTGCCGGGGGAGACTTTGGAAAGGCTGCCGGGGGAGACTTGGAAAGGCTGCGGGGGAGACTTTGAAAGGCTGCCGGGAGGACTTGGAAGGCCGGGGAGACTTTGAAAGGCTGCCGGGGAGACTTTGGAAAGGCTGCCGGGGAGACTTTGAAAGGCTGCCGGGGGACACTTTGGAAAGGCTGCCGGGGACACTTTGGAAGGCTGCCGGGGGAGACTTTGGAAAAGCTGCCTGGGGAGACTTTGGAAAAGCTGCCGGTGGAGATTTTGGAAAGGCTGCTGGTGGAGACTTTGGAAAGGCTGCCGGGGAGACTTTGAAAGGCTGCCGGGAGACTTTGGAAAGGCTGCCGGGGGAGACTTTGGAAAGGCTGCCGGGGAGACTTTGGAAAGCTGCCGGGGGAGACTTTGGAAAGGTGCGGGGAGACTTGGAAAGGCTGCCGGGGGAGACTTTGAAAGGCTGCCGGGGGAGACTTTGGAAAGGCTGCGGGGAGACTTTGGAAAGGCTGCCGGGGAGACTTTGGAAAGGCTGCCGGGGGAGACTTTGGAAAGGCTGCCGGGGAGACTTTGGAAAGGCTGCCGGGGAGACTTTGAAAGGCTGCCGGGGAGACTTTGGAAGGCTGCCGGGGAGACTTTGGAAAGGTTGCGCGGGAGACTTTGGAAAGGCTGCCAGAAGAGACTTTGGAAAGGCTGC
Source organism: Eptatretus atami (assembly GCA_035128595.1). Lineage (NCBI taxonomy): Eukaryota > Metazoa > Chordata > Myxini > Myxiniformes > Myxinidae > Eptatretus > Eptatretus atami. Next base: position 119,399,955 of record CM068963.1, read on the forward strand.
CGGGAGAGACGTTGGAAAGGCTGCAGGGGAGACTTGGAAAGGCTGCCACGGGAGACTTTGGAAAGGTTTCCGGGAGAGACTTTGGAAAGGCTGCCGGAGAGACTTTGAAAGGCTGCCGGGGAGACTTTGGAAAGGCTGCCGGGGAGACTTTGGAAAGGCTGCCGGGGGAGACTTTGAAAGGCTGCCGGGGAGACTTTGGAAAAGCTGCCTGGGGAGACTTTGGAAAAGCTGCCGGGTGGAGACTTTGGAAAGGCTGCCGGGGAGACTTTGGAAAGGCTGCCGGGGAGACTTGGAAAGCTGCCGGGGAGACTTGGAAAGGCTGCCGGGGGAGACTTTGGAAAGGCTGCCGGGGGAGACTTTGGAAAGGCTGCCGGGGAGACTTTGGAAAGGCTGCCGGGGAGACTTTGGAAAGGCTGCCGGGGAGACTTGGAAAGGTGCCGGGGGAGACTTTGGAAAGGCGCCGGGGAGGACTTTGGAAAGGCTGCCGGGAGGACTTTGAAAGGTTGCCGCGGGGAGACTTTGGAAAGGCTGCCAGAAGAGACTTTGGAAAGGCTGCCGGAGAGACGTTGGAAAGGCTGCCCAGGGAGAACTTTGGAAAGGCTGCCACGGGAGACTTTGAAAGGTTCCGGGAGAGACTTTGAAAGGCTGCCGGAAGACTTGGAAAGCTGCCGGGGAGGCTTTGGAAAGGCTGCGGGAGACTTTGAAAGGCTGCCGGGGGAGACTTTGGAAAGGCTGCCGGGGAGACTTTGGAAAAGCTGCCTGGGGAGACTTTGGAAAAGCTGCCGGGTGGAGACTTTGGAAAGGCTGCCGGGGGAACTTTGGAAAGGCTGCCGGGAGACTTTGGAAAGGCTGCCGGGGGAGACTTTGGAAAGGCTGCCGGGGGAGACTTTGGAAAGGCTGCCGGGGGAGACTTTGGAAAGGCTGCCGGAGGACTTTGGAAAGGCTGCCGGGGAGACTTTGGAAAGCTGCCGGGGAGACTTTGAAAGGCTGCCGGGGGAACTTTGGAAAGGCTGCCGGGGAGACTTTGGAAAGGCTCCGGAGACTTGGAAAGCTGCCGGGGAGACTTGGAAAGGCTGCCGGGGGAGACTTTGGAAAGGCTGCCGGGGGAGACTTTGGAAAGGCTGCGGGGGAGACTTTGAAAGGCTGCCGGGGGAGACTTTGGAAAGGTGCCGGGGAGACTTGGAAGGCTGCGGGGAGACTTTGGAAAGGTTGCGCGGGGAGACTTTGGAAAGGCTGCCAGGAGACTTTGGAAAGGCTGCCGGGAGACTTGAAAGGCTGCCGGGAGACTTTGGAAAGGTTCCGGGAGAGACTTTGGAAAGGCTGCCGGGGGAGACTTTGGAAAGGCTGCCGGGAGTTTGGAAAGGTTGCCGGGGAGACTTTGGAAAGGCTGCCGGGGAGACTTTGGAAAGCTGCCGGGGAGACTTTGGAAAAGCTGCCGGGGAGATTTGGAAAGGCTGCCGGGGAGACTTTGGAAAGGCTGCCGGGGGAGACTTTGGAAAGGCTGCCGGGGGAGATTTGGAAAGGTGCCGGGGAACTTTGGAAAGGCTGCCGGGGGAGACTTTGGAAAGGCTGCCGGGGAGACTTTGGAAAGCTGCCGGGGGAGACTTTGGAAAGGCTGCCGGGGAGACTTTGGAAAGCTGCCGGGAGACTTTGGAAAGGTTGCCGGGGAGACTTTGGAAAGGCTGCCGGGGAGACTTTGGAAAGGCTGCCGGGGGAGACTTGGAAAGGCTGCCGGGGGAGACTTTGGAAAGGCTGCCGGGGAGACTTTGGAAAGGCTGCCGGGGAGACTTTGGAAAGGCTGCCGGGGAGACTTTGGAAAGCTGCCGGGGAGACTTGGAAAGGCTGCCGGGAGACTTTGGAAAGGTGCCGGGAACTTTGGAAAGGCTGCGGGGGAACTTTGGAAAGGCTGCCGGGGAGACTTTGGAAAGGCTGCCGGGGAGACTTTGGAAAGGCTGCCGGGGGAGACTTTGAAAGGCTGCCGGGGAGACTTTGAAAGGTTGCCGCGAGGACTTTGGAAAGGCTGCCAGAGAAGAGACTTTGAAAGGCTGCCGGGAGAGACGTTGGAAAGGCTGCCAGGGAGACTTGGAAAGGCTGCCACGGGAGACTTTGAAAGGTTTCCGGGAGAGACTTTGGAAAGGCTGCCGGGAGAGACTTGGAAAGGCTGCCGGGGAGACTTTGGAAAGGCTGCCGGGGGGAGACTTTGGAAAGGCTGCCGGGGGAGACTTTGGAAAGGCTGCCGGGGGAGACTTTGGAAAAGCTGCCTGGGGAGACTTTGGAAAAGCTGCCGGTGAGACTTTGGAAAGGCTGCCGGGGAGACTTTGGAAGGCGCCGGGAGACTTGGAAAGGCTGCCGGGGAGACTTTGAAAGGCTGCCGGGGAGACTTTGGAAAGGCTGCCGGGGAGACTTTTGGAAAGGCTGCCGGGGAGACTTTGGAAGGCTGCCGGGGGAGACTTTGAAAGGCTGCCGGGGGAGACTTTGGAAAGGCTGCCGGGGGAGACTTTGAAAGGTTGCCGGGGGAGACTTTGGAAAGGCTGCCGGGGGAGACTTTGAAAGGCTGCGGAACTGAAAGGCTGCCGGGGAGACTTTGGAAAGGCTGCCGGGGGAGACTTGGAAAGGCTGCCGGGGGAGACTTTGGAAAGCTGCCGGGGAGACTTTGGAAAGGCTCCGGGGAGACTTTGAAAGGCTGCCGGGGGAGACTTGAAAGGGCCGGGGAGGACTTTGGAAAGGCTCCGGGGGAGACTTTGGAAAGGTTGCCGGGGAGACTTTGGAAAGGCTGCCAGAAGAGACTTTGGAAAGGCTGCCGGGAGGAACGTTGGAAAGGCTGCCAGGGAGACTTTGGAAAGGTTTCCGGGAAGACTTTGAAAGCTGCCAGGAGAGACTTTGGAAAGGCTGCCGGGGGAGACTTTGGAAAGGCTGCCGTGGGAGGCTTTGGAAAGTTGCCGGGGGAGACTTTGGAAAGGCTGCCGGGGAGACTTTGGAAAAGCTGCCTGGGGAGACTTTGGAAAAGCTGCCGGGTGGAGATTTGGAAAGGCTGCCGGGGGAGACTTTGGAAAGGCTGCCGGGGAGACTTTGGAAAGGCTGCCGGGGAGACTTTGGAAAGCTGCCGGGGAGACTTTGGAAAGGCTGCCGGGGAGACTTTGAAAGGCTGCCGGGGGAACTTTGGAAAGGCTGCCGGGGGAGACTTTGGAAAGGCTGCCGGGGGAGACTTTGGAAAGGCTGCCGGGGGAGACTTTGGAAAAGTTGCCGGGAGGACTTTGGAAAGGCTGCCGTGGGAGACTTTGGAAAGGCTGCCGGGGGAACTGGTTGAAAGGCTGCCGGGGAGACTTTGGAAGGCTGCCGGGGGAGACTTTGGAAAGGCTGCCGGGGAGACTTGGAAAGCTGCCGGGGAGACTTTGGAAAGGCTGCCGGGGGAGACTTTGGAAAGGCTGCCGGGGGAGACTTTGGAAAGGTTGCCGCGGGAGACTTTGGAAAGGCTGCCAGAAGAGATTTGGAAAGGCTGCCGGGAGAGACGTGGAAAGGCTGCAGGGGAGACTTTGGAAAGGCTGCCACGGAGACTTTGGAAAGGTTTCCGGGAGAGACTTTGGAAAGGCTGCCGGAGGAGACTTTGGAAAGGTTGCCGTGGGAGACTTTGGAAAGGCTGCCGGGCGACTTTGGAAAGGCTGCCGGGAAGAGTTTGGAAAGGCTGCCAGGGGAGACTTTGGAAAGGCTGCGGGGGAAACTTTGGAAAGGCTGCCGGGGAGACTTTAGAAAGGCCGCCGGGGGAGATTTGGAAAGGCTGCCAGGGGAGACATTGGAAAGGCTGCCGGGAGAGACTTTGGAAAGGCTGCAGGGGAGACTTTGGAATGACTGAGGGGGAGACTTTGGAAAGGCTGCCAGGGGAAACTTTGGAAAGGCTGCTGGGGGAGACTTTGGAAAGGCTGCCGGGGAGACAAATGGAAGATCACAATCCAAAGGACAGACTCAAATGAAGACTTACAAGAAAGTGCAATTTACAGCAATAGCTATTGTTGCTCAGAATAGAGCACCAACCGGTGCACTGGAATCTCCAAAAAATCTTGTTCACACGAAGGAGTTGAAATATTTACAAAGCCGAGGGGCTCCTGCCCTGTTCCTCCATTCCAAGCGGCAATCACCTAGCGTCCAAGAGCATTTTCAAATTTATAGAAAGAGCAAACAAATTTGAACCATTGACAATTAAATACAATTTCATTTAATAATGGATGATGCACAAACTCAGCAGGACAGTTGGTTGTACCTGTCAAAGTAACGGAGGTCGTGCTGCCTGTAACATCGTGAGTACACTCTGCATTCACAGAGCACAGTCGCACTGCACCCAGCCCATTCCGATAAGCCGCACCCGCCCGTCCGATAAGTTACACCTGGCCCGTCCCGATAAGCCGCACCCGGCCCGTCCGATAAGCCACCCGGCCCGTCCCGATAAGCCGCACCCGGCCCGTCCCGATAAGCCGCACCCGGCCCGTCCCGATAAGCCGCACCCGGCCCGTCCCGATAAGCCGCACCCGGCCCGTCCCGATAAGCCGCACCCGGCCCGTCCCGATAAGCCGCACCCGGCCCGTCCCATAAGCCGCACCCGGCCCGTCCGATAAGCCGCACCCGGCCCGTCCCGATAAGCCGCACCCGGCCCGTCCCGATAAGCCGCACCCGGCCCTCCCGATAAGCCGCACCCGCCCTCCCGATAAGCGCACCCGCCCCTCCCGATAAGCCACCCGCCCCTCCCGATAAGCCGCACCCGGCCCCTCCCGATAAGCGCACCCGGCCCCTCCCGATAAGCGCACCCGGCCCCTCCCGATAAGCCGCACCCGGCCCCTCCCGATAAGCCGCACCCGGCCTGTCCCGATAGGCCGCACCCGACCCTCCCGATAGGCCACACCCGACCCGTCCCGATAAGCCTCACTCAGCCCATCCTGATAAGCCCACCACCCGGCCCGTCCCGATAAGCCTCACTCAGCCCCTCCCGATAAGCCTCACTCAGCCCCTCCCGATAAGCCTCACTCAGCCCCTCCCATAGCCTCACTCAGCCCCTCCCGATAGGCCACACCGGCCCGTCCCGATAACGCACCCGCCCTCCCGATAGCCACACCCGGCCCGTCCCGATAAGCCTCACTCAGCCCATCCTGATAAGCCACACCAGGCCCGTCCCGATAAGCCGCACCCGGCCCCTCCCGATAAGCCGCACCCGCCCCTCCCGATAAGCCGCACCCGGCCCTCCGATAAGCCGCACCCGGCCCTCCCGATAAGCCGCACCCGGCCCGTCCCGATAGGCCGCACCTGGCCCGTCCGATGCCCACCCGACCCGTCCCGATAAGCCTCACTCAGCCCATCCTGATAAGACCACACCCAGCCCGTCCCGATAAGCCTCACTCAGCCCCTCCCGATAGGCCACACCCGGCCCGTCCCGATAAGCCGCACCCAGCCCTCCCGATAGGCCACACCCGGCCCGTCCCGATAAGCCTCACTCAGCCCATCCTGATAAGCCACACCAGGCCCGTCCCGATAGGCCGCACCCAGCCTCTCCCGATAAGCTGCACCTGGCCCGTCCCCATAAGCCGCACCCGGCCCATCCTGATAAGCCACACCCAGCGCATCCTGATAAGCTGCACCCAGCCCATTCCCATAAGCCGCACCCGGCCCGTCCAGATAAGCCACACCCGGCCCGTCTCCGATAAGCCTCACTCAGCCCATCCTGATAAGCCACACCCGGCCTATCCCGATAAGCCACACCAGGCCCGTCCCGATAGGCCACACCCATTCTGTCCCGATAAGCTGCACCCGGCCCGTCCCCATAAGCCGCACCCAGCCCATCCTGATAAGCCACACCCGGCCCGTCCGATAAGCCTCACTCAGCCCATCCTGATAAGCCACACCCGGCCTATCCCGATAAGCCACACCAGGCCCGTCCCGATAGCCACACCCATTCTGTCCCGATAAGCGCACCCGGCCCGTCCCATAAGCCGCACCCGCCCATCCTGATAAGCTGCAACCGGCCCGTTCCCATAAGCCACACCCGGCCCGTCCAGATAAGCCGCACCCGGCCCATCCTGATAAGCTGCACCCGGCCCGTTCCCATAAGCCACACCCGGCCCGGCCAGATAAGCCACACCCGGCCCATCCTGATAAGCTGCACCCGGCCCGTTCCCATAAGCCACACCCGGCCCGTCCATGCACCGGCCCGTCACATAAGCCGCACCCGGCCCGTCCCAGTAAGCCGCACCCGCTGTCCCGATAAGCCGCACTTGCCGTCCGATAAGCCGCACCCGGCCCGTCCGATAAGCCGCACCCGGCCTGTCCCGATAAGCCGCACCCGGCCCGTCCCGATAAGCCGCACCTGTCCTGTCCCGATAAGCCGCACCCGGCCCGTCCCGATAAGCCGCACCCGGCCCGTCCCGATAAGCCGCACCTGTCCGTCCCGATAAGCCGCACCTGTCCCGTCCGATAAGCCGCACCTGTCCCCGCCATAAGCCGCACCCGCCTGTCCCGATAAGCCGCACCCGGCCTATCCCGATAAGCCGCACCTGTCCCGTCCGATAAGCCGCACCTGTCCTGTCCTGTCCTGATAAGCCGCACTGTCCCATCCCCATAAGCCGCACCCGGCCTATCCCGATAAGCCGCACCTGTCCCGTCCCGATAAGCCGCACCTGTCCTGTCCTGTCCTGATAAGCCGCACCTGTCCCATCCCCATAAGCCGCACCCGGCCTTCCCGAGAGACCACACACCCCTCGTTCTGATGGACCGCACATCATATTACAATCACACCTAAACAAAGTGTATTAAATACAACCAGGAATCAAAGATCATTTTCGTTCCACGTGGGATTTTATCATTCACATCAATAGATGTGTGAAGGAAAGATAAAACTGAAACAAGAGAACGAATGAAAGAAAAAAAAGAAACTAATTAAAAGGTGTTCTCTTTAGCAGAGTTGTGGATTTCATCAATTCCTTCCCATCATTCCCTCGTTGTTGGGAATGACACTCGTCTTGACACCTTGGATAAAAGGTGAATAATCACCAGCAATGAAGTACCCTCGCTGCGTTTGATAGAAGTGATTAATGGATAACAAGTTATTACTCCATGATTGGAACACTGAGCCAGGTAGATGGGGGGAGCTACCTTTGAGTACAATCATTATTCGAGTACAAAACGATACAACCTGCATTATGAGCCATGTACTGACGAAGAAAAGGGCAAAACAAGACAGGTGGGCGAGTTCTAAATTGAGATCGAATTATTCATCTTACAGGTGCGCTCATTGGTGGATGTAATTTTAGACACGAAAGATAGGTGAGTACGTGACGTTTAGGGGTGGTCACCATGGTTTATTCAAAGCAGGTACAACTTGGGAAGGAAAGATAACAGGTGTCATATCCAGCTCGTGGAAGCAAGGTGAGTAATCGTTGAGTGAGAAAGCAGAACAGGTGAAGGAAGGTATTAGCATTCTGTACATCAAAGGT
>CM068963.1:119427600-119447994 GCA_035128595.1 Eptatretus atami
CTTTCCATTCCTTTTGTTTTGTATGACTGCTGTGGAGCCGTGTCCCTGTAAGGAGAACCTGTTAAGTAACTGTGCTGTAAATACACCCTTGCTTATAGTCGGTGGTATTGCTTTTGTTTTCTATTTCTTGCCTTATGTCCACTCTTTCGATAAACCATCCTTCCCTGTGTACCCAACTGCTCCTGGACTCTGTCTTTTGCACCTGAGAAAGTGGAGAATGTTCTTTCAACCCTTCACCTCTGACTCTGTTACACGAGACGGGCATGAGTTCAACGCAATCCGAAAAACCTGCTCTTGCTGCTCTGCACATGCCTCTCTCCCCCTTTTACAGGAAATTCTAACCCACAGGTGAGAGCCATTCAGCCTATCATGCCTGCATGACACCATACTAAGTTTATCTACACTAAATCCAAAGGAAGAAAATGCAATTTTTCAAAAAAATTCATAATACATTTTTAACCTCGCATCGAAAGATTGGACGGAGTTACTGTTTTTCACCCCCTGTCTGTTTGTTTGTTTGTTTGTTTGTTTGTTTTGTGAACAGTATTACGGAAAAACTCCTGAAACGGATTTCGACGAAACTTGGTGGGGTTAGGTCTAGCGTGCCAAGGATCATGCCATTTAGATTTTTGCTGGACTTGGTTCCAAAGTCCCAATATGGCCGCTATGGCGGGCCATTTTGAAAAATATTTGAATATTTCTCGTTTTGATTTCTAGCATTGTTTTAAAGTGATTCCAACCCCCCCCCCCAAAAAAAAATGTTTAAGAAAAAAAAACAGAAATTTTGCAATTTTTTTCACAAAAAATTTCGATTTTTTTTTCCATTTCTACATGTTATAAGTGATTTCCAACAAAAAACATGTTCCAAATTTATAATTGCGGCTGATTTTTGCGAACTTCAGCTGGACTATACCCACGTAAAATTAAATTTCTTGTCTCAAGGAATTCTCGTTTATGAGAAAGAATTGAGTGTTGGTAAAAGTTAAAAGTAAAAGGGAAAGTTGAACTATAACCTGAGCACTGTTGACGTCAATTTGAATGAATAGGATATTTCAGGTTCACTTGAGTGATAGCAGTGATTGGCGGCGGAGGTTTTGCACTCTACTGAGTGCTGTCCCCTCTAAATTTTAAATGTTTTTGTAGTTTTGAATTTATTATATGTTTTTGTATTTTTCTTCTTCCCCTCAGGGGGAGGGGCATGCGGCTTGGTAAAAACAGTAACAACATCAAGCACACAACACCCCTTGGACCAGACCCCCATCAACAGCACTCCGTACACATGCACATATAAATCACCCATCAATGCTCAAATACTTAAAAGGACCTGTCAACATCCCCATACCCCTCTATCTCCATTAACTTCCAGGACCTATCTAATTCCAATTTAAACTTATCTCCTGTTTCTGCTGCCACTACCTTTTACCAAGGAGGCCATTCATGCATTAACTACTCTCTGAGTAAAAGTCCCCCTGCATTGGACACCCTGGTCAATTTGTCATTTTCACCTTCATTTGTGCGAGGTCATCTATCCATCTGGCTTGGAAATCTGCTAACATCACAGCATTACTAAAAATTGCTGCACAAAACTGATCCCATATCTACAGGACCTATCAGCTTACTTCCAATCATCAGCAAGGTCATGGAATCCATTCATCGCAGTTGATTTGAAATCCTTCCTTTTCTCCAACAACCTCAATCGATGGATGCGAGACCCTCAATGTCAGACATAATCAGGGCCGTCTCTCTGCGACATATCTCGTGCTTTCGATGCCAGTCTGACATTCCGCCTTCCTCTCCAAACTCTTCTTGCCTATGGCTCCAAGGCCAACTTCCCACATGTCTTACTGACTTCCTCTTACTCTCAAAGTCAATGTTGGCTATCAACGAAATCCTTTCATCTCCTCTACCTGTCAAGGCCTGGACCATTGGAATCCCACACTGAAGCTGAGTCTCTGGGCTTATCATTCCCCATCACAGCACAGCTCGGTGGTCTCTCTGTTTCTGTACTGCCTGCCTTTCTGTTCTTGCAACCTCTGCTCTTTCTGTGTTTTGTCCTTTCCGTTTTCTGGAGGGTTCACCAGTCCACAATCAACCCCATTCTCGTGGAACTACTAAATGCACGGATTACTGCTTCAACCACTCATTTGTTCCTTCTTTGCCCACCATAGAATTTAACTTCACATCCTCTTCAATCTCTATTTCTTCCCTTCAGGTCTTCAAGACAGGGTTCTCATTTCAAAGGCCCGTAAGACCTTAATATCCCCAAGGACCCCCGAGACCCCAAAGGATCCATCGACCCTTCATACCTCCGTGATATTTAAGATCCCAGAAGCCTAAAAGACTCCAACCCCTAATCCCTTTTACCTTAAATACCCTTTAGACTCGAGGACCTTCAGGCCCACCCCTTAAGTCCTTTAGACCCACTTTAGACCTCAACACCATTGAAACCCTCACACCCTCCTATAGATGCAGACAGCTTGGAACCCTTGACCATTTTAGGTTTTGACCACTGCAAACCTTATTAGACCCTTTTTACAATGCTTGGGATATTGGACCCTTTTCGACCCCTTCGAACACGACCTAATTATTGGAATGTTCCCTTTAGCATCAAGAACATTTATTGAGTAAGTAACGCACAAACACGACCCATCCAGTGGTGGGGTATTTCTGCGGGTCTGATACCCATAAGAGAAGCCGTTTGCTGTGTGTCTGTCTGTCTGTGTATGCATCGTTCATTTCTGAGATGACTGAAAGGATCTTTCGTCAAACTTTCAGAGGTTCATCAGTGAGTGCCCAGGAGTGTTTTAGGTTAAAAATTTTGAAGAAAGAGTTCGAATATTTGGTCTCCGTTTCGGTTCTGACATCATGGTAATAAAGGTGTGTATGATTTTGTGAGTGAACCCATCCAAATCTGTTGATGCGTTCAGGGGGCGGGAAGTGTATTCCCATCGTGTTGCTGCCTTTGGGTTGCCGTTGCATCATGGTTAGTGGCACGGCTCTGCGCTGATGCAGTGCCCCTATTACCAGTATACTGGTCTCATGCGCGTGACTCGGAAGATGACAGGCTGAGTGCAACCTGGATATTAATTCAGTGGCCAATGGGGGCTCGAACTCAAGGACCCAGGATCCCAAGCCACCACCTACCGCTAAGCCAACACAGGCTTATCTGTTTGATGTCCAGATTCATTACACTCAGGACCCACCTATGGAATTTCTTAAAGTGTGAGGTGTGGGTAAAGTCTTGTACATCTCCATTATTCCACATAGCAGAGTGCCCGCCTCAAGAGTGAATCTTGTCCAAGCATGCAACACGTTCTGGTGCATCCTTGGTTTGGGCGTTGATGGCAACTGCCAGCATCTATGTAGAGCACAAAAAAAAAAGAAAACCGGGGGCGGGTAACGTGCAATTAACCAAAAACATACCTCTGGCTTATAATTTAAAAACACCCTCACTGCAACTGGAAAATGTCGGGACAGGGAATACTTGGTTGTCCTGAAATGATGAGTCTTTAGTACCTTCCCCCACCTCGAATGCGCTACACGGATACACATTTACAGGAGGAATTTGTGTTCCCTCCATCCGTCTGGTAATGTATGTCAAGTCTGCATTTGTTATTCCTTTTCCTGGAACCGCTTTGGCGATTCACACAAAATTTACCATCGGTGCCGACTATGTCAAATGTTTTAATATAATGTATGATGTCATTTGGCAGCCATGTTGAAAAAAAAGAGAAGCGTGTGTGACCTCGATCTGCCAAACGCCTCCATGGAAAAATAACTTGGCGCATGGCAAGTCTCCACATGGGGAATAAGTGTTTGATTTTTTTTGATGTGTCATACGTGCTTTCGTTATGACGTTATAATTGCATGCGTTATAATCTGATAATAATTTGCTACTCCGATCAGTATGCAAATTTTTGAGGGGATCCAGGATGAATTGGTCACAGAAAAATTGATGACATCATCGGGGATGTGGTGCGGCAGCCATATTTTAAAAAAAAAAAAACCTTAAAATAATCTACAAAATGGCTGAACAGATCGAGTATAACTTTACAGGGTCTGACACCTACCAGGAAAAACAAAAGTTCACACATATTTGATGTCATAGGAAGTCACATGATTGGCCGCCATATTGGGTTTACATCGAAAACCTTTTAAATTCTTCTCCAGAAACGGGGCTTGCACAGGACCAAGGGGAAAACTTCACGCGCATGTTCCAGACTTTGGGGATAACAGGGTGTTCATGAATTAATTGATACATCCCATGGTTTGGCAAGCCATAGTTGGATTGAAGGAAATATTTTTGAAAATTTTCTCTCTTGAAACCGCTGCTCATTCGACGTGAAACTTTCATAATTATGATTAGTCGTCTGGTGGAATTTACAGTATGATTTAAATTTCAACCTGATTGGATGCATGGTCTGACAGCAAATTTATTTAATATTTTGGAATCTGGTGTTTTTACGATTATTATTATTATTATTTGACCGAGGCTCACTGGCTGTGCCTTGGATGGGTTTGAGGGTTGGAAGAGTAGCCAGCTGAAACCGGGTTCCTATCTAGTTCCTCCGTGACTCCATCTTACTTTTTGCTTTGTTCGGGTTCCTCCTGTTTGACTCCGATTGAGGACTGTTCCTTTTTATTTAGTCTTCCATTTGATTTGAATTAAAAATTTTTTTACAAAATTGCGTCAGAAGAGTTTGCTCACACCAAAGTCCTTCTCAAGACTGCGTGGGGGGTAAGTATTCTCATGAATACCATGTAATTGTAAATATTCATTAGTGTTAATTAATATATGCTTTGTTACAATGTTATTCATATTTTTGTTATTTATTTTGTAATTAGAATGCCATATCGTGCGAAGGCGTGCTGTTGGTATGGCTGCGCTGTACACCCTTGTCATGACGGCCTGCGTTTAAAACATTGGGAATTCTTCCGGATTATTGTAATTATTTTAGCCTAATCAAACTCAAATGGAATATCATTTTGGTGTATCACACATCAGAACGCTCCAGTATTACCCCACCAAAAAAGCATGGCCCCCCTGACAACACACACACACACACACACCACACACCACTCTTTCAGTGGTTTCATGAAATGAAGCTGCCGTTTGTTCAAAGTGCTAAGATTTTGTATTTTATGTGATAGTAATTGTCCAGGCTCGGGAAACCTCTCAAGAGTGCTGTTGCATGGAGTTTTATTTTCACATATGCCAGCACTGCTTATGACAGCAAGCAGGGAGATTGAACGTTCCTTCCCACATCATGAAAACAATGTTGTGAAGAAGGATTGGGTGTGCTGGAGTTAAATTAGGGATTACATTTGTGGCCTGTAATCGTTTCTCACAAGTGCCAATCTCCACCTGACACAAAAGCTGAATCTAACCCAGCCTTGGAGTTGGCCAATTAGGGCAATCCAGAATGGCCTACTGTGAGAATGCTCTTATTCCCATTCAGCCTTTTGGCAGCACTTGGCAAATGATAATTGAGCAGTCATTAATGTGGGACACCGAAGCACATTCTCGTGAGGATCCATACCCAGTAGATACTTTAGCTTGAGGAACAGTTCAACATGTTACTTGTATGTCTTAATGTACTGTATATGATAAATATTTTAGATAATTCGAGAAGTCATTAATGTGCTTTGAAATACCATGGGTAGAAAAAATAATATCTAAATCATCAATTATTGTGTGAATTGCAAAGCGGAAAAACACAAAGCACAACTGTCTGGGATTTGTTAGGAAAGACAAAGTCGGGTTTTTTGTCACGTGACCTGCAGCAAGGACTAATATGGTAATTTTCCATTCGGATATAAAAAATGAGGGGCCAAAAAGTGACGTCTTGCAGTCGAACATGGAATCCAGGCAAACCATTTCCATCGTGGCAAACCATTTCTTACCCCGAGTCGCACCGAAGGCTTTCAAAATCTGTACGTGATGTTTCGTTGCTTGGACGCTCAGCATCTAATAGTGGTAGAGCACGGACAAACCCATAGGTTAGCATTCCTGGGAGGAGAAAATTCTTCCTGAGGGAAATGGCCCCGCTGAGTGCGGTGAGAATGACATTTTGACGTCACTTGAACGCAAAGAGTGTCCCAAAGAAGTGACGGCATTCTTCCCCCCATTCTCATGCCGGTGTTTGTCTCTCTCATCCTGGGTTGTTTGGCCATGTCCATGTTGTGAGATGGGATGTGGAAGCTTCACTAATGGAGGCGAAGATCCTTTTAATAATAAATAAATAAATAAAATGAGTCAACCGTGAGGTTAGTCTTGTTCTACATCGATGACTCGTGGAAAATAGATGAATCAACAAAAAATATGATGAGGTAGCAAGCCACCGTGGAGAGAAGGAGAAGCTGGCATTTTGGGTCATTAACGGAGGCTTCATCGGAGCAAAAGAGGAAGACGCAATCGGCGGAAGGTTGATATCGGTGTTGAGTTGGTTCAGAGGTGCATACGGGGTGCGGAATGATTCATTTGGACTCTTTTGGAAAGGAGGATCAGTTTTTCAGTAGTACGTCGAGGGAATCGCACTTCAATCTTCCGGGCCATTGTTCAGCCAAAATAGTGTTTTTGGTATTCTTCTCCATTTCAGTCATAGTTGTAATAGGCAAAGGCTTGTTTACAGGATTGGTACTTTTGGCCTCAAACGGATCAATGAGCACTTTCATTCACTTCGATCCCCCCCCCCCCCAGTTTCTTACAACTTTTCAATCCTGTCCCTCTTGCTTTTTTTCTCTCCTTTTATTTTATTTTATTTTATCATCTTACCTCTCCTTTATCTTTTATATCCCTCTCACCTTCACTTTTTTCTCTTCTTGTCCATTTGTCTCTTCTTCCCATATTGTAATGCCAGAAGACATGCTTAACGGGGGAGGAAAAATGCTGGACATACCCAACACCCATACAATAAAAAGTAGAAAAAGTGCTGATTTAATGGCAATTTAATTCAGGCTACAGGCAACAAAAGGTGAAAAATTTGAAAGGGGATTATAGACTTCTATAGGTACTGTAGATTCAAAATCAATAGGCTTCTTTGCTTATAACTTAACTCTACCATTTGTGGAAGTTTGGTTTCAATTGTACTGAAGGCGATGGACATACAAACAGACTAATCCCATGCAACCAAAACAATTCCAGGTGTTTCATAAAACGCAATTCCAGTTTTTACACTTTTTTAAATCTCCATTGAAACCCATGAACTTCTACATTAAGGATCTTTGTAATATGTCGGAAGAAGTAACCCACAAAATCAAACTAGTGATTTCAGAGGACATTCACAAACATGCTCTAAATGGCTGCCCTGCTGCAGCAGGCACAAATGGATCCTCCTGGTGAGTTGTCGATGACTCGGCTGCATTTTTTTTTTTCCCCCTGTGTGACCCGGGAAATAAAAAGGGGCTGATGGGTTGGTTGTTTGGGGCCAATTTTTTGCGTGGCATGTATTGATGTCGTCAAATAGTTCTGGTCTCCCCCGGTACACTTGTATCATTCAGGTATCCCCAAAGATAGAAGTCAGGTGGGTTGAGATCCGGAGAATGGGGGTACCATCGACATTCTGTCCTTTCTGTCGACGATGGATCCTGAATTTCAGTTGTAGCCACGTATCGATCTGTTGGAAGTGTGAGGTGTGGCTCCATCTGTTCGCTGAACCATTGCACCAGCCCTGTCAATGCGGCATTTCCTCAAACAATGCAACTCAGGAACTTCTGCATATCTTGCAATACCGTTCAGTGATAGGGTTTACCAATTTTCCCTTCTTCCTCTTGAAACCAGAAAGGCCCAATGATCCAGACTAGTTATGGCAACTCATCAGTGCATTTCTGGCTGTGATACAGCCTTTCAAGAACTTCAACAGGAGAACTAAAACCCCAAAAACTCGTCGTTTTTGGAGTTACAATGATCACTGAAAGAAAGGGAACCCATCAGAAAACCACACCATTACTTCAGAATTGGATCTCACACATTTTTTTTTTTCCTCAAACCATTCACACAATCATCACATGGAAGTTGTTTATATTGTCTGTAAGTTTTTTGCTTCACTTGTATGCGCACGGTACATTTAGTTCCTGCTCAGAAGAGCAGTACTCCATTCAGGCTCCGGATGAAAGCTTTGTACGTGGTCAGGAGCTCAGGTGGTGCCAGGAAGGACTTTGCACGCGAAGGATGCCCAGTCGGCGACTGGCTTTGGAGGCAGCTTTGGAATGTGGCTTTCCCAGAAAGATCATGAACAGATAGTGAGACTCAAAAGCTTGAATGAAGGATTCTTCAAGAGGATTGTTAGGAAAGTAGTTGGGGGTGGGGGTGTTCCAGACATCCTTTCGGAGAGACACAGTGAAAGTGCTTGAGAGAGTTAGAAGTGTACCAGGAATCCTCTTCCCAGATAGACATCGAAATCCTCTTCCAGATGTTCACACGCAAAACCGACTTCCTTCATGCAATTGAAAAACTGACTTATTCCAGGATGTTCCTTTTAATGTGCCTCATTTACATTCCAATCATGTCTCATATCGTTTGTCTTTGAACATATCAGAAGCCTGATCTTGTCTGGATTGACAGTAAAGTTGTCATGGAATCAAAAATTTCGTGGGACTGTATTGAATGTTGTTAAAAGATGAGATGGATCAGTATGGAAACACCCTTTGTTAAGGAGCGATTTTGCTACAGCAGAAAAAGCCGACAGGAGCTCGAAAGAAAAACAGCCTTCCACTTTTCTCTTGAGAAAAGAAATAGAAAGAAAACAGATCAAATGAGTAAGACTTTCCAAAAGAAACATTTGCTCTTTTTTTTTCACCGTGTCTATATCACTTGCCGGTCACACGAATGCAGTCTCGAGGAGGTCTTAGGCACAAAAAAAACACCCGACACCCCCAAGCTCTCAAGAGACGGTGAGATGAGATCGGCACAAGGCCGATCTCAGGACAGAGTTAGAAGTGCACAGGAATCCTTTTCCAGAAAGACCCAAAAAGTCACAGCTGACATACTTGATGGCTGGCAATGATCATCCAGATGCTTCCCCCCAGACATTCCCTGACATTCAGGAATACCTTAACAGATTTGTCTGTACCATAAATCGACAGATGGAGGAAACTCAAACGAATTGATGTCGTAGGGATGTCTTATATTTAGGAGCAACAGCTTGAGAGAGCGGCGACAGAGAAAAAAGCGGAATCGTGATCAAGAAGAAAAGTTACATCGACATCAAATATCCCCCAGGAACTGGCCAGCTTCCTCAGAGTATATGGAAGAAAAAGACAGAACTTTTCAAACTCTTCGCAGTGAAGCACATCACGAGTTAGCACAGGCAAGAAAGAGCTTCTCTGTACAGCTGGAAAGATGTTCTTTGCCAATCTGCTTGATGTCAGCAAGAGCTGCCTGGAGCCTTGCATGCATGAGTAGGCTGATACTGGTTGGTGTTGCATCTTCATGATGCAAGCAATCAGTGGTTATCAGAGGAGTTTATGGTTGAGGACCGCAGATATGATGTGGTTGTGTGTTAATCGTCGCAAACATATGCAAGATCCCAGTGACAAAATCTGGATTCTTTTTTGAGTCGGCAAGACAGAAGGACATTCTTCCAGCACATGAATTGTGTCCACGCTGGCGTCCTGAGAAGGCACGTACAATCAGTCCTTTTCGTGCTCACCAGTTTGTGATTAACATCGTTCTTTTGTGGGAGAGGCAAAAGACCGCCTGGATTCCTGAATGCATTTCTGGAAGTGACAAAAGGCTTTCCTTACGTTGGGCGGAGCCCGAGTTGCATCCCAGATTCGACTCTGGTGGTTGCTACTGTATGGAAAGAACAGCGATCTCTCTCTGAAATGTCAAATTGAGTGATGACAGCATCTATTTTTCAAGGAAATTTGAGGGCACATGCGAGAGTATCCCTCAACACACGCTGCTCTTGGGCCAACACAACTACCGTGCCACATATCAAGGAGTTCATTGCTGGGGATAACCCCGGATCATCGGTGCTCCGGGTCGGCTGGCGTTCCACAGCGAAAAATCATGAACACTGCACAGACTTTCTCACACGTCCCCGTGAAGCCTTCTTCTCACGAGTCTTTCCTCCCATCTGCCTCTCGTTTTACACGCGGGTGCACAAACTAAAGAGCGTCACCAATTCGCGCCTCACACCCCCTTCCTCTTGATCACGCTGCACCACATTTTGCACCTCCCACTCACACACCATACACACTCACCCAAGTTTGATAGAAGGTTGTCGGGTTAACCTGCACTAACTCGTTTTATAAATAACTGCATTTCCTTTGCCTCATCCCACAAATTCCTTGCTTTTCCCTGCTGTAAATTTTTGTAATAACCCCATTACTGTGCCACATAACTTTCTCACCTTGCTGTAATAAATTACTTTTTTGTAATAATGTACCCAGCTCGTTTTCTTCTTTTCCTTTATTTGGTCCCCATGGCGCACATTAGCCGAGCCGGGAGATTATATTCCCCCACAGATTTGGCTCTCACATCAGTCCGGCGTTGTTGCGAGCGGATTGAGCTCGCCGCTTAATCAGATCCAATAAAGATAAAGTATTCACAATCGCCGAGGGCACGATTCCCTGATAAGGAGACTTGTCGTGTAACTACAGTTAAATGGTATCCGATGGAGGACACTGGGTCACGTAGTTAAATTGTGGCGTTCACGGTCCGATTTAGAGACCCATGCGACACGGGATTATTCGGTTTGTGACGGCTTCGATTTCCCGGTTAGTCTGGGGGAGAACCATGACACCACCACCCTCCGAGTACCCCCGCGGAAACCGGGTCCGCAGGCATATTTATTTCATGCATTATTGTGTCATCGTACATCTTTTGCAAACGCAAAGTTTCAAATCAAATGAAAATGGCCCAGAAAATGGTTTGAAAAGTAAAGATTTCAATTTGATATTTACTTCAAGGTCATAAGGAAGGACATTTGTGTCTACCCTGTACCGACTTCCTATCGGTGTCAAACATTTATATCACTTAAATGAGCCTTAAAGATATTCCCATGGCTGTCATTTTGAATTTGACCCTCTAGCGTTCTAGAGGTCACCACTGAGGTGATATCCCAATCCATGGACATTCACGTATGGACCAAAGTAAAAAGTGCCAAGTTTCGTGCTTTTAACCAAAGTGCACAATTTTCGTCTTGACAGCCATTCCAGTGTAGATCTCTACAGACTTTGTGTTGAGGACTGTTTGTGTCACATTGAAGTACTTTCAGGAGAAGCATCTGTGACATACTTATGTGGAGTCGGTGAGAGAAAGAAAATAGAATTCCTATTCATGTTCGCTTGTTCACATTCCCATCGACAAGCACTCGGTTCCTAATGCGAGGATCCTTGGTTCAAATCACACTGTCAACTTCTCCATTCTCATTAATCCTTCAAATGATTGGATAAATTATGATTGTCTCGTCAACTGCTCGTCTTGCACGTGATAAAAGCACAAAGATCCATGAGACTTGGTTAACAAGTTTAAACAAGTAGGAGTCTTTGGACTGACCATTTTGCTTCCTTCATTCTGGATGTGACTATTATTAACTTTTTTTGTGAAAAGGCAAAACGGATTATGATCACTTGTTGAAGAAATAAAAATCCAAATGGCATCCTTTCCTTCTAACTAGCGCAACCAGTCTGGTATATGTGACGATGCTCTATGCGAAGAGTGCTGTGCACGCATTTGTGCAGGAATAGGAGTCACCACCTGGAGGACTAAAAAAAACCTTGGAGGTGAGAGGAAAAAAAAAAAAAAAAAAAAAATAAGCTTTTTTACCTTTGAGAAGGGTTCACAGGGAATGGGGATACTTTGGATAAACGAAAACAGGCGTTCCATCATGTGATTAGCTTCACAATTGTGAACCTCTTTGCACTTCGCCAGTAACGGGTAGTGTTTGCTTTAATTGTTTGGTGTTTTCTAGCTTTCTCTGTAATAAAACGGCCATCTGGCTGTTCCATTGCGACCTCACAAGGTACCCCGATGGCAACTCATTAATTTATTTCGTTTTTTCTTCTTGTTGTTTATGTCATCAACATAGCATCGCGAAACATTGGTGTTAATCTTAATATATCCAACAAATTAATGAACATATTGCTAAAATCATCAAGCAAATAGAAGGAGGAAAATATTGAAGAATTAACTGAAACAATTGAAAATTAGAAGGGATATTTGGTAGAGCGCGTACCTCCGCCACGTAATACCTCATCACGAGAAGATGTCGGGCCCCAATACATTTTAATATCATGCGATGTACAGGACTATATCATTTTTGCCCGATCTCTCAAGGGAAGAATCACTGGTAAAATTAAATAATTCTCGTATCCAGATGTGGATTCGGAATCTTCAACTAAATCGAATCAATTCGTCCTTGTCAAACACCAAAAAAAACTGCCCACAAACATTCATCAGATCCGTCCCCAACTTTTTGAGATATCCTGCACACAAACAAACAAGAAGACGTCGTCGTCAGTACAGAGCACAAAAAAAAAAAAAAAAAAAAAAAAAAAAAAAAAAAAAAAAAAAAAAAAAAAAAAAAAAAAAAAAAAAAAAAAAAAAAAAAAAAAAAAAAAAAAAAAAATTTACTTCAAAAATCCTGAAAACAAATTGACCTCAAAAATAACTGGTGGTTGAATTCAGTGACCTGATTTGCAAATCTCTTCAAATTCAAGGTGCGATTCAGATGAAAATGGGATATTAGAAATACCGCCTTCGTTTGTTGTCTTCGGGTTCTATGTTGACCTTTTGCGTCCAAGTCAATCGGTAAATGAAAATTGAGGATTTTAGAAAATACCACCTTAGTTGTTGACCTTTGGCCTATGTTAGTCCTTTTGAACTCAAAAACAACAACTTCTTCCTTTAACAAACGCTAGCATGCTGGTGAGTTTCATGAAGATCGGTTTAAATTTGTGGACCTGTGGCGATAATCAGACAGAACAAACAGACGGAATAACAAATTCGACTACCCAATTTACTTAAAAATCTTCGATTTGCAATAACAGACAGACAGACAGAGAGGGGTGAAAACATAACCTCCTTCACCTTCGTGGTGGAGGTAACTAGAACTGCTACTTTATAATTGCTGGCAGTATGACCGTGACCAAGATGTCCCGCTTTCTGATGCAACTCCGCTTTGACGGACACTTGACCCTGACCCATGATGGTTTATTATTATTCATTGAATCAGAATTGGATTAAATAAATTATATTATATCAAATGGAAGAACCAAATAGGTACAGTCTGGATCTGAAATAATCAGAAAGGACCCAAAACAAGCAAAAAGCAAGATTGAAGTCATCAGAGGAACTGGATAGGATTCACATTTCAGCGCTTGCTCCTCTACCCTAAAAACCCACCCAGGCACAGCAACGTGAGCCTTTTTCTAGAAAAAAAAAATCCAACAGGACCCACATCAAAAAATTAAATAATACTTGCTGCCAGACCATGTGTCGATCAAGTTGAAATTTAAACATGCATTCCACATCACTACTAGATTCATTATTTGAAATTTCACATCGACGCTGAATCGCGTTCAGAGAAAAGAATTTTAGAAAAGATTTACACTTAATCTAATATGGCTGCCAGACCATGTGACTTATGATGTCGTCGCATGAACCTTTTTTCCTCATGGATAGGTGGTCACACGTGTTTAAAAGTTTAGCTTAGAATCCGTTTGGCCATTCAGAGATTTTTGAAGTAAAAAATTTAATAATACGCTTGCCAAATCACCCGTGACCGATGACGTCACATTTTTTTAATTTTTTTTTGGCTGTGGACAATTTATCCGAGATGAGCCTCAATTTTTCAAATCTGATCGGATATAGCATTCTACATATTGCAATTATGACGTATATGAAGCACCCATTGATTTCATTTAAAAAAGCTCTTATTCCCCATGAGGAGTACTTGCCACGCTGCCAGGTTCATTTTTTTTCCTTGGTGCAGTTTCTGAGAGACAAAGGTCCAACGTTTCTCCACTTTTCCAACATGGCTCCACACCCACGTGGCCTATGACTCATACTATAGTTATAACCATTCCACATGAGTATTCGCAATGTATGGTGAAAATTTTGTCTCAATCCAAACAACGGTTGTGGAGAAAAACACTAAAGTTACTGTGCACACCCAACAACAGACAACCGGACCCCAAATGCAATGTCCTCTTCTCTGGTGAGGGTAATGAAGCACTTGGTTAACAACAGGGGGTAGGCAGCAGGGGTAACAACAGGGTAACAGCAGGGGTAGCAGCAGGGGTAACAACAGGGGGTTAGCAGCAGGGGTAACAAACAGGGGTTAGCAGGCAGGGGTAACAACAGGCGGTAGCAGCAGGGTAACGACAGGGGTAGCAGCAGGGTAAACAACAGGTGGTAGCCAGCGAGGGGTAACACAGGGTAGGCAGCAGGAGTAACTTGAGAGTCAGTAGAACACGATACCCTGTGGCAGCATTTAAGTATATTGACACAGGAGGGGCCTTGCCGTTCGGGGGTTGCATTTCCTGAAAATCCCCGTGAACTGTAAATCCACAAACTTGGGGGTAATGGGAAATATGAGTTAGGGAAGTTTCAACTTTTAAAAATTTTCCAACTGTCCCTTTTAATTACTGTGTTTGTGCGAATTATCTACATGAATAAAATCAATTATGAGAACATAAAGTATTATTACTCCGCGCACGCGGAGCGAAAGCGATTGGAGGTTAAGCAATTGATTCATGCTTGTCGTCCGTCTTATCAGTTTATTATCGAGGAACAAAAACTATTTAAATTGTAACGTTTTATTTTGAACATGAATCGAAGAACAGGTGTTCGTTTTAACAAAACTTTGCTTCTGAATTGTCACGATCATAAATGTGACAGAGGAGTGAAATAATATTATTACTCTGTCTGCCTGACTGGCAAATACAAATTGAAAATAATTCCAAACAGGAAAACTTTGTTTTTAACAGAGGTGGAGGGTGTGGCAGCAGAGCGGAGAGAATGGGAAGAGGGAAAGGGGGAGAGGGGAGGGAGTCGGTAGAGTGATGAGAGAGGGATAGCGTGGTGGTGAGGGTTAGAGAGATCGGGCTGGAGGGAGAAAGGACGTGCGATTGGGTGAGAGAGGAAGAGGGTGAGGGAGGTTGAGGGGTTGAGGGAAGAGAGCAGGAGAGAGGCGGTGAGGAGGGTGGGCGTGGGGATTCTGGCAGATGTGATGCCAGTTTGGACATCCATCCGAGAGACGGCACACATATGATGAATCACCCTGCCTGGTGAAACCCCAGGATGACGTTCAATTAGCTGGGTTGCGGATTCAAACCCAGGGCTACATAGAGCGAGATGCGTACCTCCTTGCTTTCCTGACATGATGTGGCGATTCTTACCTTTCCCGTAACGATGAAAACATTTTTACTCAATGGTCATCTAATTTATTTTTGCCTTCCAACTCCCGCGTATCGAACCGCGGGTATCGCCATGGAAGCTTGAAGAGTGTGCCACCAAGTGGTTTAACAAGCACTCCACATCTTAGGTTTAAGAGATTCTCGAGGTCATAACATGTGTGGAAAATTAAAATAAACCTGTATGAACGGGGTTGGTTTCCGTGCATTTATAAGCATTGCCAATGTATTCAGCGATTTCATAGGTATGATGAACAGCATTTCGATGATATGAGTGAGTCAGTCGGTGATGAAAAATAATACTATTTCTTTGAGAAATTGTTGCCAGCCTGTTCCAAATCAAGCGCATGTCGAGCAGGCCAAAAAATGGCGAATTAAGGACCCATCGATGGAGGGGAGGTGTCGAGAATGTAGCCTGATGAAGGGTTGTAATTAAATAAGGGCGTTAATTATCTTCAAAAGGGCGTGTTTTAACTCACCCAAACCACCATTTTCACTCCTGCACATCCTTAGAAATCTTAATATTGCATGCAAGTTTCAGTAGATTAGGTCTCTGGTTTTGGAGTTATGGGGAGACACACACACCCACAACTGACACTTATTAGTAGACTGTGTGGTGTATGTGTGTATGTATTATATATATTTATATATTAAATATATATATATTTTATATATATATATTGTGTAGATTTCGCCCGTCCGGCGTGCGGACGACCGGCCTTTAGCCAATTGCGGCTTTTGCGCGCCACCGAACGTGGCAATCTGTCGCAGCTCCGGATTCAACGCCGAAACCCAGCTACGGGTGTTTTTAACACACATTAAACCAGCCCAACTCTTTCTGTCCAATCTTTCACCTTTCACCTTCTACAGGGGTCAATCGCCGGATTGTCGATATACCGTAACTATTCGTGCGGACAGAATGGCCGGGAGTGTATTACCTCACAGGCCTGCACGAAAACGAGCAGCTTAAGCAGCTTGTTCCATATGCGATTGCCGAGCGGTTTTATGTCGCCAAGTCCCGCGGACCATATGTACGTTTTTCGGCTTATAATCACCAGCCTATTTATTCCGAACGCTCATGGCAGTCAATGGCAGAAAGTGACACACGGAGCAGGTTAGGAATTTCAACATAGGGGTATTATTTTAAATGCCAGATAGGCAATGGTATGGTGGATGGGACAAGACACGAGCAAAAACTGAACAGCGATGTTATTGTCATGTACACAATCATGCCACTTAATCAGTTCGTACTTAGGTAGACAAGGCCGCCACAGACTTTCATTTCAACCCCAGAAAGAAAGAACCGGGCTCTGTGAGCCTCATTATAATTGCTCGGAGCCGGATGACCGAAGGGCTCCGAGGAGATCGGGCGGGCTACCTGGCACCCTCGTGGTGACCTCGCTGGTCCTGTTCGGCGAACCCTCGGGTCTTTGGCCCGGACCCCGACTCTGACTGGCTCCCTTTGGCGACCGGCCTACCACTGCGGCCTGGCAGCAATGACGCGCTGGAGGAGTGAATGGGTCTCACTCAGGCCTCCTGTTGCGCCGGCGAACCCTCCAGCGAACCAACTGCCCAAACTCCGAACTCATTCCAGCTCCCACGAGGCCATCTCTCCACTCCCAGCGCCAACTGCCAAGCCACAAAGTCCAGCGCTCTTCTCAAGCCTCCCAGCTCCAACTCAACTCAAGCGCTTCTCTCCAACTCCAACACTCTCTCCAACCTCCCACTCGACTCCCCGGACATCCAACACTCTCTCCAACTCTCCGGACTCCAAACACTCCATCGACTCCGGACTCCCAACACTTCTGCGGCGAACGCGGCTTTTTATAGCCCCAAGGGGAGGGGTCGCTCTGGCGTACCACCCAAAATCAGCGCCCTCTCCCCTTTCACCTTTGAAACCTTCACCCATTGCTGGATCCGCCCCTCTCCTTCGATGGCCAGCTCTTTTCAGAGGTAACGCCGTTTGATGCCGATCTTGCTGTCAAACGTGGCCGTTTAGAGATCACCGTCAAAACGGTGGCCGTGTTGGAGATCACCGTCAAACGCGGACGTGTTTGGAGATCACCATCAAAACGCGGACGGTTGAGATCACCGTCAAAACGCGGACGTGTTGGAGATCACCGTTCAAAACGCAGACGTGTTGGAGATCACCGTCAAAACGCGCGGTCCGTGTGGAGGATCGCCTCAAAACGTGTGGCCGTGTTGAGGCATCCCGTCAGAACGTGGGGCCGTGTTGGAGATCCACCATCAGAACGTGGCCGTGTTGGAGATCACCGTCAGAACGTGGCCGTCGGTTGTCGTTGTTGTTGTTATTGTTGTTGTTGTTATTGTGATTGTTATAATAAGATAGAAAAGAATAACACTACCTCAAAGATGCACAGCCCGGCACAGGAAACAATGCCCGTTATACATCGGTGGGAAATCTAACCTGGAACACACCACTTCCGAAATAACTTGACCTCTGGGGAACCTGAATGGTGTTCTGGAATTTCCACAACCGTAACAATATGTATATAATGTGTGTATTCTACAGGGTGTCCCCAAAAGTCTGGATCCATAGGCATTTTTCCTATATACAATTGATCTTTTTCTTTTTCTTCAGATCAAGATGGCTTTGAAAGTAACATAGGAAGATCGAATTGAACTCATTCTCATTGTACGCAGACAGGACTCTTCACATGAGGCTTTGCTGCCAAAATTCAATAGAAAGTCATCCTGATAGCACCAATAAAAACATTGCCCCCCCAAAACTTTTGTTTTGGGGAAAAAAAAAAAAAGTGGTTTTTTAAAACGGTTTTTTTTAAAAAAGGGGAAAACCACCCGGAAGGGGGGCAAAATTTTTAAAAAACATTGGATTTTTTTCGGGAACCGGCCCGTAAGTGGTCGTCCCCAAACTGAGCTGATGAGGACCTCTGCTAAGGTATGCGAACACCTGCCAGAATAGCCCAAAAAAAGTTCAATAGAAGATTATCAGGTGAAAACAGGTGTCTCAAGGACTTAACTCACCGAAATTACTAGAAATAAACTCATTTTCCACCCTTTAAAGTGCACCTGGTCCAGGAACTCCATGGTGATGACACATACAGGCGTATTGAATATTGTGGCAGTGGTTCTTAAAAGAGCGATTTTTATGGTATTTTACAGTGATGAAGCTTCATTTTTTCATACTAAATTGGTAGTTGTAAAACTGGCACAATGCACTTACTGCGTCTAAAGACAACCCAAACCAGATGGCGGAAGCGCATTTTCAACTTATCCACCGAATTATTGGTGTGGGCGGGATATTTGGTGACAGATGTAATTGGGGCCATATTATTTTGATAGTAATATAAACAGGGTGGAAACTTACCTCCGTATGTTAATAATCTTTCGTTGTCCCTCAATTAGATTGACATTCCTTTGTTGGAAGAAATACGTAAATGTGTTTCGCAACACGGTGCCACACCACATTTTGCTATGATGTGAGGAATTTCCTTAAAATCTAACTTTTCCAACAGGTGGATCGGAAGTTCGAGGGCCCAGTTCGAATGGCCTTCTAGGTCTCCAGACCTAACACCACTCGACTTTTTCTTTGGGGTCTCTTGAAGTCCAGTAGTCTATGGAATCAGCCCAGAACAATCATTGCACTAAAAGGAGGGAAATTCATCTCTGCATGAACACATTAAGTTCTGATACATTAAGAAATGTTCAACGTTCTTGTATCAGTGTATAAACAAGTGTCGCGAAGTCCAAGGCCGTCAATTTGAGCACCTTACTGTATACAACTTTTCAATAAATTTTTGCCGATGGATCCAGACTTTTGGGACACCCTGTGTTTGTGTGCTATGTAAATATATATATATAATAGATAGTATATAAATATATATATATATATTATATATATATATATATATATATAGTATATATATATATGTGGGTGTTGTCTGTAGTAGTATACATACAGTATATTGTGTCTGTTGTGTATGTAATATATATATATTTATATATATAATATATATATATATTATATATATATATATATATATATATATATCTATATATCACCATCATCAGCATCACACCATTTTAAGCCTTGTTCCCCTGAGCAGGGTCAGCTTTTTGCAGGTTCCAATCATGGTACCCTTTCATTGTGGCAATGTTTTTTTTATGGCCGGATGCCCTTCCTGACGCCAAACCTTTAGTCACCTTCGAGCCTGCAGGGATAAATTACCCAGTTCCTGGTGCTCATTTCGCCAACCTTCGGAAGGATGACAGGCTGACTTCAACCCCCGCTGATGCTAACTCAGCGCAAGAGGGCCAGTGGGACTCGAACTCAGACCCCAAGGATCCCAAGACACCGCCCTTAAACCAGCTAAGCCACTCCAGGGCTCATATATATATATATGTATTATATATATATATATATATATATATATATATATTATATATATATATATATATATATATTTATGTACCTTACTATATATATATATATATATATATATATATATATATATATTATACTTTTAACTATATTGTTACGAATTCACGCCCGCCGGTGCAGCGATCGGCCGCTTTCCGCTAATAGCCACGCGTCGCCCACCGGACGGGACAATTCAGTCGTGACCCTCCTGAGAACTATCGCCAGAAAACCAGTCAGGGTGGGGGTTAAACCTCACCACAGCCCAGTCCGCATTCTATCGCGCGAAATAGGGTGAATCGGCCGAAGTAGATATACCTAAGTACCCAGCGCGGGTTAACCTACCGAGGGGCTGCACCACGCCGCACGTCGGCCTGGGCCACGAAACCGCTTAAGCGGTCCGTTCCGTACTACAGTGAATAACCGAGCGGTGTTTATCCGCGACCTCGACCGGATCCATTCTCTTTACCGGGCGTCAAACCCCACTTACTCATTCCATGATGCAAGGATGGCACTTTCAAAGGGGAAATTTAGGACACGACGAACGGGATTACATTTCACACAAGGACATTTATTCAACTAAAGACGTTATTACACACACAACACCAAGCAAGGCAGTATGCCAATGTACA
>CM068963.1:119448240-119462320 GCA_035128595.1 Eptatretus atami
AGAGGAGATCCGCCCACTCATGCTGTCCTACCCCCCCCCTCCTCTCCTGTTACAACTGCTTCCAAATAAAATAATAATAAACATTGCACAACCAATACATCAATATTAGAGATTAGATATCGATTCTATTTATCAACACCGATTTTATGTGTAACATATATAATATAATATATATATATATATATAATATATATATATATATAAATATATATATATATATATTATATATATATATATCTAAGGTAGCATATTGTTACGGCTGTGGAAACTTCGCAAACACCAATAGTCACAGCCTCTAAGGTGAGTATCTTCCTGAATACATGTGATAGAATTAGCCCCAAAACCCTTGTTATAGAGGGAACTTTAATGTGATTCATTCGGGCCCTGCCGGACACTTTGAGTTAGTCGTTTTCTGCCCTTTTATATATTTCGAACCAACCACACTTAAACCTCAACACGCCACACTCCAACAACGCCAGCACCGCCATCTTCACAACAACCACCACCACTTCGCCACTACCCACACCAACGAACGCCAATCCCCGCGTCCCGTAAACGATCGGTTTTCGCGTGGAAACCGTCGAACGCGAGAAGGGACAAAAGAAATCACCACAGCGAGGCGCGCGGGTTTTCCCGCCTGTTTTTCTCCCTGGCCCGGCGCCAGGACGGAATTTTCCTCGCCCCCGCATGGCGCGGGGAGGGGGAACGAGAGGAACGCCCCCTCTCGAAGCGGCCTCGAAAGGAGGGTGGAGCCAAGAACGGGGCGGGGCGCCCGGGGGTATATAGAGCGGAGGGCAGGAGGCAGGGGTCTCTCTCTCTCCTGGGTCGGTGAGCTTCGGCTCGGTGCTCGGTTCTTGTTTTGGGTCTCTCTTGTTCGGCATTCGTTCCCTCTTGGTGGTTCTCTCTTGGTGTTCTCTCTTGTTCGGTATTTCTCGCTCGGTGCTCTCATCCGGTGTGTTTCGTGGTTTCGGCTCTTACCAGTCGGTGCCGGTCCGTGGCGTCGAGGGGCCAGCACCGGGCAGGCAAACAGGCACCGCGCGGAGAGACTTGTCGCCGGACCACGCTCGGCACGGAGCACGCAGACGGGACCACGTCAGAGGACGGTCGCCCAAGGACTCGAGGGCAGGGAATCACGACTTCCATTTTCTTTTTGGGGTTTTGTGTGAACGTGTGTGTCTGGCGCGCGAGTCCGTCAAGTAGACCTGTATAAAGTGTTGCCGATGTTTCGACGTTCGCCGGTAGTATCCTCTGCGTCTTGTTTTCTTTGTTGCCTTTCTTTTACTGCTATAGTGTGCATTCTGTGATAATGTGTGCTTTGTGTCTGGTGCGGTAATAAATGCTTGCTTGTTGGAATTGTGCCCCGTTTCGCATGCGTCCTTGTCCTTTGTGGGTCTCCATCTGCTTAAACGTAAAGGGTTTGAGTGGGCGCGAGACGCCCGATATTAATGCAGGAACCGCGTCGAGGCCGACGATAACACCGTCTCGGATTTCCCGATAGCACGGAACGGATCGCTTAAGCGGCCGTGTCCGAAGTCGACCTTGCGGCGAGGTGCGGTCGCCCCGGTTTTACCATCAGCGTGGACTTAGGTAGGTCGAGTTTGGCGAACAACCCTAATCACGGGGTGGGGCCGATTGGCACGATCGTGGTGAGGCCGAAAGGCCCACCCGTGACTGGATCCGGCGTTAGTCCCTGGGAGGGTCACGACGGAATTGTCCGTACCGGTGGGCGACGTAACCGTGATTCGAGTTACGTGGTCGATCGCACGCCGCGGGCGCGAATTCGCAACACCGGTGTACAGGAGTGTGATTCGAATCCTCCTGCCTCCAAGCTATTCAGCGGGGGAATCGGTTCAGGGGTGAGAAAGCGACCCCCGATTCCCTCCAAATTACAGCGAGCTACATTTAACCCCTTACGTGAAAATAAGATGGCGTCTCAAGGCGAGCGGGAGCCGGGGGTATTAGAAATGTATATGGTGTAGTAATGTAGGAATCCCATGGCCCAGGATGAGACCCCAGAGCACGGACATTGGGTGGCGGAACAGTCCCCCCCCCCAAACGAACAAGTCCCCCCGAAATGGGTGTGGCGGCGGCAGAGGCCGCGGTGTATGACACCTCCCTCACCTCTCACGCCAACACCCCCCGATCCTGGCCGAATCTGCATCAGGCAGTGCACTTAATATGGCCCAGCTATTCGCCATGCTGGCAGAAAATGAAGCGGAAAAAGGATGGAATGAAAACGAAATAAAAAGGAGTGAACAAGGCGATGGAAACAAACACTAAACAATGAACAGAAAAAAAATGGATGAAAACGCACGCAAACAGATGGAGTGAACAAACAAATGAACAAACACAAACGGAATGAACAAAAATGGAGGAAACGCACTCAGAATGGAAACAAACACAAAACGAAATGAAAACGAATATGGAAACAATGCGAAGGATGAAGGAAGAAATAAAAGAAATTGCGGGTGAAACGCAGCAAATGGCCGAAGCCTGCAGGCGGGCATGAAGGCAACACAGCGAAGTGCGTAGGCGACGCCGACGGTGTGGGAGCGAACGAGCTGGGAGGGGGTGCAACGTTTGTCAGGCCGGCGGTGAAGGCGGGTGAGAAAAAATAATTCGGGAGACGTGTTGGGCGAGAAGCGTGAGGTGATGTAAAAAAAGTGAAACGGTGACCGAAGGGAAAAATTAAATTGGGGTGGACGGAGACGTGGCACAAAGGAAATAAAAATGGTGGAGTGTGAGAAAAGACTTCAAGACATGACCGAAGAGAGTTGATAAGCTGGGACGGGAGGTAAAAAACGGGAGACAGAGAACTGGAGAGGTAGAAAACCAAAGGGCAAGCCGGAAGGACAGTTAGGAAGCAGCAAGGTCGGATGTGGCGAGATGAGAAAAGAATTAGAAAAGAAAGCTTCTGAGTACAGAAACACCAAAACAAAGAGACGGAACTACAAAAGAACTGAGAGTGTTAAAAGAGGACAAGAAAGCAGTATGAAAGACAAGGAATGAGACAGGAGAAAGAAACTGTCAGTTGAAGAATGGCAAGATTACAGAATGAGGAACAAGAAAGACAGTGGAAATAAAAAACTGAAAGAGTAATGAATTTGAAAACTGAAAAACGATCAAAAGGAAAATAGGTTGGATTAACGAGAAATTGAAAGGAGCAAGGGAATGAAGCAGGAAGGAGAAATGAGGAGATTGAAGACACACACGAGATTGGAGAAGGCAGAGCAAGAGGACACATGGAGAACTAGAAAACAAAAGGAACAGGAACCCGAGGTTGAACCATTGAAAGAAAAGGCGAGGCTGGAGTGGCGAAGAGTAGACAACAGAACAGCGAATGAAACACAAAAGGGAATTAACCACAAGAAGAAACCATGAAACTGCAGAAGGAAGGACAGAGAAGAAACAAGGAAAGTAATGAGACAGCAGCAAATGAAACACAAGAAGGAGATTAACAAATGAGAACAACGAAACTGGAGAAGGAAGGACAGGAGAGGAAACAAGGAAGGGTAATGAGAGAACAGGCGAATGAACCACAGGAAGGAAATGAGCAATTTAAAGAAACGTATGAGATTGGAAAATGAAGAGCAGGGAGAACACTGTGGGGTTAGAAAACAAGAACTATACGAGTTTGAAATAAATGACTGAAGGAGAGAGTAAAATTGAAGTCCAGAGAGAATGGAAAAACTCCAGAAAAGAAACATAGAAGACTAATAAATGTATTAACAGAGATAACAGAAACTAAATAAAAAAAAACCGTTGGTCCTGGTTGAGCGACCTGTTGGTGAAGGGGCGGGCCGGTGGCGAGTGCCGGGCGACGCATCAGGGATGCAGACGGAGGGCGCAGCTCTGCGCTGGTGGTGCGAACCTGCGCGTCTGGCGAGGAGTGCCGGAGAGAGCTTACCGCCCATGCGTCGCAAGGCCCGGAGTCAGGCGCGGCACGCTAGCTGCCGTGGGGAGCAGACGTCACGACCTGCCTCACCGAGACACCTTGAGGGTGCAGGTAACCTGCACGGTCTCGTGGGCCTTTTCGGTCATCCACGCCCACGAACATAAAGGTCTCCGGACCGCCGTCTACCCCTTGCCTGTGAGGAAGGTCTTTCCATTCCCTTTTGTTTTGTATGACTGCTGTGGAGCCGTGTCCCTGTAAGGAGAACCTGTTAAGTAACGTGCTGTAAATACACCCTTGCTTTATAGTCGGTGGTAATTTGCTTTTGTTTTCTATTTCTTGCCTGTACATTGGCATACTGCCTTGCTTGGTGTTGTGTGTGTAATAACGTCTTTAGTTGAATAAATGTCCTTGTGTGAAATGTAATCCCGTTCGTCGTGTCCTAAATTTCCCCTTTGAAAGTGCCATCCTTGCATCATGGAATGAGTAAGTGGGGTTTGACGCCCGGTAAAGAGAATGGATCCGGTCGAGGTCGCGGATAAACACCGCTCGGTTATTCACTGTAGTACGGAACGGACCGCTTAAGCGGTTTCGTGGCCCAGGCCGACGTGCGGCGTGGTGCAGCCCCTCGGTAGGTTAACCCGCGCTGGGTACTTAGGTATATCTACTTCGGCCGATTCACCCTATTTCGCGCGATAGAATGCGGACTGGGCTGTGGTGAGGTTTAACCCCCACCCTGACTGGTTTTCTGGCGATAGTTCTCAGGAGGGTCACGACTGAATTGTCCCGTCCGGTGGGCGACGCGTGGCTATTAGCGGAAAGCGGCCGATCGCTGCACCGGCGGGCGTGAATTCGTAACAATATAGTTAAAAGTATAATATATATATATATATATATATATATATATATATATATAGTAAGGTACATAAATATATATATATATATATATATATAATATATATATATATATATATATATATATATATAATACATATATATATATATGAGCCCTGGAGTGGCTTAGCTGGTTTAAGGGCGGTGTCTTGGGATCACGAGGTCTGATTCGAGTCACTGCCCTCGTTGCTGCTGATTACACAGGGGGGTTGATCAGCCTGTCATCCTTCCGAGGTCGGCGAAAGTGAGCACCCAGGACACTGCGCGTACACTCTTAATATGTCAGAGTCTGTCGTAAGGTGACGAAAGGTGTTGGGCGTCAGGAAGGGCTATCCGGCCATAAAAAAACATTGCCACAATGAAAGGGTACCATGATTGGAACCTGCAAAAAGCTGACCCTGCTCAGGGGAACAAGGCTTAAAATGGTGTGATGCTGATGATGGTGATATATAGATATATATATATATATATATATATATATAATATATATATATATTATATATATAAATATATATATATTACATACACAACAGACACAATATACTGTATGTATACTACTACAGACAACACCCACATATATATATATACTATATATATATATATATATATATAATATATATATATATATTTATATACTATCTATTATATATATATATTTACATAGCACACAAACACAGGGTGTCCCAAAAGTCTGGATCCATCGGCAAAAATTTATTGAAAAGTTGTATACAGTAAGGTGCTCAAATTGACGGCCTTGGACTTCGCGACACTTGTTTATACACTGAATACAAGAACGTTGAACATTTCTTAATGTATCAGAACTAATGTTGTTACATGCAGAGATGATTTCCTCCTTTAGTGCAATGATTGTTCTGGGCTGATTCCCATAGACTACTGACTTCAGATGACCCCAAAGAAAAAAGTCGAGTGGTGTTAGGTCTGGAGACCTAGGAAGCCATTCGACTGGGCCTCGCCTTCCGATCCACCTGCTTGGAAAAGTTAGATTTAAGAAATTCCTCACATCAATAGCAAAATGTGGTGTGGCACCGTGTTGCTGAAACCACATTTTACGTATTTCCAACAAAGGAATGTCATCTAATTGAGGGACAAAGAAAGATTATAACATACGGAGGTAAGTTTCACCTGTTATATTACTATCAAAATAATATGGCCCAATTAATCTGTCACCAAATATCCCCGCCCACACCATAATTCGTGGATAAGTTTGAAAATGGCCTTCCGCCATCTGGTTTGGGTTGTCTTTAGACCAGTAATGTGCATTGTGCCAGTTTACACTACCATTTAGATGAAATGAAGCTTCATCACTGTAAAATACCATAAAATCCCGCTCTTTTAAGAACCACTCACAATATTCAATACGCCTGTATGTGTCATCACCATGGAGTTCCTGGACCAGGTGCACTTTATAGGGGTGGAAATGATTATATTTCTAGTAATTCGGTGAGTTGAAGTCCTTGAGACACCTGTTTCACCTGATAATCTTCTTATTGACTTTTTTGGGCTATTCTGCAGGTGTTCGCATACCTTAGCAGAGGTTTCCTCATCAGCTACAGTTTGGGGACGACCACTACGCCGTCGATCATGTATGCTTCGTGTTTCTTTAAAACGTTTAAACACTTTTCCAACAGTGGCATGTGTTATTGGATGCTTATCAGGATGCTTTCTATTGAATTTGGCAGCAAAGCCTCAATGTGAAGAAAGTCCTGTCTTGCGTACATGAGAATGAGTTCAATTCGATCTTCTATTGTTACTTTCAAAGCCATCTTGGATCTGAAAGAAAAAGAAAAAGATCAAATTGTATATTAGGAAAAATGCCTATGGATCCAGACTTTTGGGACACCCTGTAGAATATACACACATTATATACATATTGTTACGGTTGTGGAAATCACAGAACACCATTCAGGTTCCCCAGAAGGTCAGTTATTTGGGAAGTGTGTGTTTCCAGGTTAAGTTTCCCCACCGATGTATAACGGGCATTGTTCCTGTGCCGGGCTGTGCATCTTTGAGGTTAGTGTTATTCTTTCTATTTTATTATAACAATAACAATAACAACAACAACAATAACAACAACAACGACAACCGACGGCCACGTTCTGCCGGTGATCTCCAACACGGCCACGTTCTGATGGTGATCTCCAACACGGCACGTTCTGACGGTGATCTCCAACACGGCCACGTTTTGACGGCGATCTCCACAGGCCGCGTTTTGACGGTGATCTCCAACACGTTGCGTTTTGACGGTGATCTCCAACACGTCGCGTTTTGACGGTGATCTCACACACGTCCGCGTTTTGATGGTGATCTCCAACACGTCCGCGTTTTGACGGTGATCTCCAACTCGGCCACGTTTTGATGGTGATCTCTAACACGGCCCGTTTGACAGCAAGATCGGATAAAACGGCGTTACCCTCTGAAAGAGCTGGCCCAATCGGAAGGAGAGGGGCGGATCCAGTAATGGGTGAAGGTTAAAAGGTGAAAGGGGAGAGGGCGCTGATTTTGGGTGGTAAGCCCAGAGCGACCCTCCCCTTGGGGCTATAAAAAGCCGCGTTCGCCGAAGAGTGTTGGAGTCCGGGGAGTCGAGTGGAGTGTTGGAGTCCGGAGAGTTGGAGAGAGTGTTGGATCCGGGGAGTCGAGTGGGATGTTGGAGAGAGTGTTGGAGTTGGAGAGAGCGCTTGAGTTGAGTGGAGCTGGGAGCGCTTGGAAGAGCGCTGGACTTTGTGGCTTGCAGTTGGCGGTGGGAGTGGAGAGATGCCTCGTGGGAGCTGGAGAGTTCGGAGTTTGGCAGTTGGTTCGCTGGAGGTTCGCCGGCGCAACCAGGAGGCCTGAGTCGAGACCCATTCACTCCTCCAGCGCGTCATTGGCTAGGCCAGGCCGCAGTGGAGGCCGGTCGACCAAGGGAGCCAGTCAGAGCTCGGGGGTCCGGCAAAGACACCGAGGGTTCGCGAACAGGACCCAGCGAGTCACCACGAGGGTGCCAGGTAGCCCGCCCGATCTCTCGGAGCCCTTCGGTCATCCCGGCTCCGAGCAATATAAGGCTCACGAGCCCGGTTCTTTCTTTCTGGGGTTTTGAATGAAAGTCTGTGGCGCCTTGTCTACCTAAGTAGAACTGATTAAGTGGCATGATTGTATCATGAAATAGACATCGGCTGTCAGTTTTTCGCTTCGTGTCTTGTCCCCATCCCCCATCCATTGCATATCTGCATTTAAAATAATACCCCTATTGTTTGAATGTTAACTGCTGTTGTGTCACTTTCTGCCATTGACTGCCATGTGCGTTCGGAATAATAGCTGGCTGATTATAAGCCGATAAAACGTACATCTGGTCCGACGGGACTTGGCGACATAAAACCGCTCGGCAATCGCATATGGAAAGCTGCTTAAGCTGCTCGTTTTCGTGCAGGCCCTGTCGAGGTATAAACTCCCGGCATTTCTGTCCGCACAAATAGTTAGATATTCGACAATCCGGCGATTGACCCTGTAGAAGGTGAAAGGTGAAAGATTGGACAGAAGAGTTGGCTGGTTTATGGTGTGTTAAAAACACCCGTAGCTGGGTTTCGGCGTTGATCCCGGAAGCTGCGACTAGATTGCCACGTTCGGTGGGCGCGCAAAAGCCGCAATTGGGCTAAAGGCGGTCGTCCGCACGCCGGACGGGCGGAAATCTACAACAATATATATATATATATATAATATATATATTTATATATATATATATATATATACATACACACTATCACACACGTCTAATAAGTGTCAGTTTGTGGGTGTGTGTGTCTCTCCATAACTCCAAAACCATGAGACCTATCTACCTGAAACTTTGCATGCATATTAAGGATTTCTAAGGATGTGCAGGAGTGAAAATTGGGTGTTTGGGTGAGTTAAAACACCCCTTTTGAAGATAATTAACGCCCTTATTTAATTACAAACCTTCATCGGCACATTCTCGGACACCTCCCTCCATCGATGGGGTCTTAATTCGCCATTTTTGGCCTGCTCGACAGTGCCTTGATTTGGAACAGGCTGCAACAATTTCTCAAAGAAATAGTATTTTTCACCTGACTCACTCATATCATCGAATGCCTGTTCATCATACCTATGAATCGCTGAATACATTGCAATGCTTATAAATGCACGGAGAACCAGCGTTCATCAGGTTTATTTAATTTCCGCACATGTTATGACCTCGAGAATCTCTTAAACTAAGAATGTTGGAGTGCTTGGTTAAACACTTGGTGCACACTCTTTACAGCTTCCATGGCGATACCGCGGTTCGAAACCGGAGTTGGGAAGGCAAAATAAATTAGATGATCCATTGAGTAAAAAATGTTTTCAGTCGTTACGAAGTAATGAATCCCACATCATGTCAGGAAAGCCAAGAGGTACGCATGCTCGCTCTATGTAGCCTGGGTTTGAATCCCAAACCCAGCTATGAACTGTCATCCTGGGTTTCACAGCAGGGTGATTCATCAATATGTGTGCCGTCTCTCGGATGGATGTCAAACTGGGCATCACATCTGCCAGAATCCTCACCCCACTCCCTCCTCACCCTCTCCCCTGCTCTCTCCTCACCCTCAACCCTCCCTCACCCCATTCCTCTCTCACCCATATCGCACCCTTTCTCCCCTCCAAGCCGATCTCTCTACCTCACACCCCTATCCCTCTCTCATCCACTCTCCGACTCCTCTCCCTCTCCCCTTTTCCTCTCCCACCATTCTCCTCTCCCTCTGCTGCCACACCCTCCACCTCTGTTAAAAACGTAAGTTTCCTGTTTGGAATTATTTTCAATTTTATTTGCCAGTCAGGCAGACAGAGTAATAATATTATTTCATCTCTTTTGCACATTATGATCGTGACAAATTCAGAGCCAAAGTTTGTTAAAACGAAGCACCTGTCTTCCGATTCATGTCAAAATAAAACGTTAATTTTAATAAGTTGTTCCTCGATCATAAACTGATAAGACGGACGGACAGCCATGAATCAATTGCTTAACCTCCCTCGCTTTCGCTCCGCGTGCGCGGAGTAATAATACTTTTGTTCTCAATAATTATTTTATTCATGTAGATAATCTCGCACAAACACAGTAATTAAAAGGGACAGTTGGAAAATTTTAAAGTTGAACTTCCCTAACCCTATTTTCCCCATTACCCCAAGTTTGTGGATTTGCAGTTCACGGGATTTTCAGGAATGCAACCCCCGCGAACGGCAAGGCCCTCCTGTGTACAATATACTTAATGCTGCACAGGTATCGTGTTCTATGAACTCTCAAGTTACTCCTGCTGCTCCTGGTTACCCTGCTGCTACCTGTTGTTACCCTGCTGCTACCCTGTCTACCCTGTCTGACCTTTACCCGCTGCTAGTCTTACCCCTGCTGCTACCCTGTCGTTACCCTGCTGCTACCCCTGTTGTTACCCTGCTGCTACCCACCTCGCTCTGTTGTTACCCCTGCTGCTACCCCCTGTTACCCCTGCTGCTACCCTGCTGCTACCCCTGTTGTTACCCCTGCTGCTACCCCTGTTGTTACCAAGTGCTTCATTACCTCACCAGAGAAGAGGACATTGCATTTGGGTCCGGTTGTCTGTTTGTTTGGTGTGCACAGTATTTAGTGTTTTTCTCCACAACCGTTTGTTGGATTGAGCCAAAATTTTCACCATACATGCGAATACTCATGTGGAATGTTATAACTATAGTTATGACGTCATAGGCCAGTGGTGTGGCAGCCATGTTGGAAAAGTGGAGAAACGTTGGACTCTGTCTCTCAGAAACTGCACCAAGGAAAAAATGGAAACCTGGCACGTGGCAAGTACTCCTCATGGGGAATAAGAGTTTTTAAAATGAAATCATGGGTGCCTTCATTATGACGTCATAATTGCATATGTAGAATGCTATATCCGATCAGATTGAAAATTTGAGGCTCATCTCGGGATAAATTGGTCCACAGCAAAAAAAAATAATGATGACGTCATCGGTCACGTGATTTAGCAGCCGTTTTATTAATTTTTTTATCAAAAATCTCTGAAATGGCCAAACGGATCTAAGCTAAACTTTACACGTGTGACCACCTATCCATGAGGAAAAAAGGTTCATGCGACGACATCATAAGTCACATGGTCTGGCAGCCATATTAGATTAAGTGTAAATCTTTTCTAAAATTCTTTCTCTTGAAACCGATTCATCGATCGATGTGAAATTTCAAAGTTATGATCTAGTAGTGATGGTGGAATGCATGTTTTAAATTTCAACTTTGATCGGACACATGGTCTGGCAGCAAGTATTATTTATTTTTTGATGTGGGTCCTGTTGGATTTTTTTTTTCTGAAAAAGGCACTTGGCTGTGCCTGGGTGGGTTTTTAGGGTAGAGGAGCAGCAGCTGAAATGTGAATCCTATCCAGGTTCTCTTGATGACTTCATCTTTGTTTTTGCTTGTTTGGGTTCCTTCTGATTATTCCAATCCAGGACTGTACCTATTATGGTCTTCCATTTTGATTAAATATAATTTATTTTAATCCATTCGATTCAATTGAATATAATAACATCATGGGTCAGGGTCAAGTGTCCGTCAAAGCGGAGTTGCATCAAAGCGGGACTATCTTGGTACACGGTCATCACTGCAGAAATTATAAAGTAGCAGTTCTAGTTACCTCCACCACCGAAGGTGAAGGAGGTTATGTTTTCACCCTCTCTGTCTGTCTGTCTGTTACTTGAAAAATCGAAGATTTTTTCAAGTATATTGGTCAGTCGATTTTGTTATTCCGTCTGTTTGTCTGTCTGATTATATCAGCGATAATTACCACCCAGGTCACAATTTTTAAACCGATCTTCATGAAACTCACCACATGCAGCGTTTGTTATAAGGAAGAAGTCTGTTGTTTTTGAGTTCAAAAGGACAACATAGGCCAAGGTCAACAACTAAGGTGGTGTTTCTAAAATCCTCAATTTTCATCCGATTGACTTGGACCAAAAGGTCACATAGACCGAGGACAACAACGAAGGCGGTATTTCTAATATCCTCAATTTTCATCTGATCGACTTGAAATTTGAAGAGGATTTGCAAATCAGGTCACTGAATTCAACCACCAGTTATTTTTGAGGTCAAGTTTGTTTTCAGGATTTTTGAGTATCGTGCTCTGTATGACGACGACGTCTTCTTGTTTGTTTGTGTGCAGGATATCTCAAAAGTTGTGGACAGGACTGGATGAAATGTTTGGGCAGTTTTTTGGTGTTTGACAAGGACGAATTGATTCGATTTTAGTGAAGATTCGAATCCACATCTGGATACGAGAATTATTTAATTTTTAAAGTGATTCTTCACCATTGAGAGATGGGGCAAAAAAGATATAGTCCTGTATAGCATGATATTTCAATTGTATTGGGCCCGACATCTTCTCGTGGATGAGGTATTACGTGGCGGAGGTACGCGCTCTACCAAATATCCTTCTAATTTTCATTGTTTCAGTTGATTCTTCAATATTTTCCTCCTTCTATTTGCTTGATGATTTGTAGCATATTGTTCATTAATTTGTTGGATTTTATTAAGATTAACACCAATGTTCGCATGCTATGTTGATGACATAAACAACAACAAGAAAAAAACGAATAACATATGAGTTGCCATCGGGTACCTTGTGAGGTCGCAATGGAACAGCCAGATGGCCGTTTTTAATTACAGAGAAAAGCTAGAAACACCAAAACAATTAAAGCAAAACACTCCGTACTGCGAGTGCAAGAGGTCACAATTGTGAAGCTAATCACATGGATGGAACGCCTGTTCGTTATCCAAAGTATCCCAATTCCCCTGTGAACCCTTCTCAAAGGTACAAAAAGCAGTTTTTCCTCTTCACCTCCAAGGTTTTTTTTAGTCTCCAGGTGGTGACTCTCTTTCCTGCACAATGCGTGCACAGCATCTTCGATGAGCATCGTCACATATACAAGACCTGGTTGCGCTAGTTCATGAAGGTAAAGGATGGCATTTGGATTTTTTTATTCTTCAAAAGTGATCATACCGTTTTGCCTTTCACAAAAAAAAGTTAATAATAGTAATCACAGAATGAAGGAAGCAAAATGGTCAGTCCAAAGACTCCGACTTGTTTAACTGTAATCCAAGTCTCATGGATCTTGTGCTTTTATTACGTACAAGACGAGCACTTGAAGAGACATATATTTTATCCAATCATTGGAAGGATTTAAATAGAGAATGGAGAAGTTGACAGTGTTGGATTTGAACCAAGGATCCTCGCATTAGGAACCGAGTGCTTCGATGGGAATGTCGAACAAGCGAACATGAATAGGAATTCTATTTTCTCACCGAGTCAAACATAAGTATGTCAACAGATGCTTCCTCCTGAAGTACTTCAAATGTGACACAAAACACCCTCACAACAAAGTCTGTAAAGAGATCTACACTGGATGGCTGTCAGACGAAAATTGTGCACTTGGGTTAAAAGCACGAAACTTGGCACTTTTACTTTGGTCCATACTGAATGTCATGGATTGGGATATCACCTCAGTGGTGACTCTCTAGACGCCAGAGGTCAATTCAAAATGACAGCCATGGGAATATCTTTAAGGCTCATTTAAGTGATATAATGTTTTGAACACCGATCGGAAGTCGTACAGGTAGAACAAATGTCCTTCATTATGAACTTGAAGTAAATATCAAATTGAAATCCTTTACTTTCAAACCATTTTGGCCATTTTCATTTGATTGAACTTTCGCGTTTGCAAAGATGTAACGATGACATAATTGCATGAATAAATATTGCCGCGGACCCGGTTTCGCGGGGGTAACTCGAGGTGGTGGTGTCACGGTTCTCCCAGACTCACCGGGAATCAAAGCGTCACAAACGAATAAGTCCGTGTCGCGATGGGTCTCTAAATGACCGTGAACGCCAACAATTTAACACGTGACCCAGTGTCCTCCATCGGATTACCATTTACTGTAGTACACACAGTCTCCCTTATCAGGGAATCGTGCCCTCGGCGATGTGATACTTTTATCTTATTGGATCTTGATTAAGGCGGCCGAGCTCACCGCTCGCACAACGCCGGACTGATGTGAGAGCAATCTGTTGGGAGATATAATCTCCCGGCTCGGCTAATTGTGGACGGACATGGAGGGACCAATGAAAGAAAAGAAGGAAAAACGAGCTGGGTACAATTATTACAACAAAGTAATTTATTACAGCAAGGTGAGGAAAGTTATGTGGCACAGTAATGGGGTTAGTTAACAAAAATTTACGGCAGGAAAGCAAGGAATTTGTGGATGAGGCAAAGGAA
>CM068963.1:119462345-119472559 GCA_035128595.1 Eptatretus atami
ACGAAACTGTAAAATACCATAAAATCCCGCTCTTTTAAGAACCACTCACAATATTCAATACGCCTGTATGTGTCATCACCATGGATGTTCCTGGACCAGGTGCACTTATAGGGTGGAAATGATTATATTTCTAGTAATTCGGTGATTGAAGTCCTTGAGACACCTGTTTCACCTGATAATCTTCTATTGACTTTTTTGGGCTATTCTGCAGGTGTTCGCATACCTTAGCAGAGGTTTCCTCATCAGCTACAGTTTGGGGACGACCACTACCGGCCGTCGATCATGTATGTCTCGTGTTTCTTTAAAACGTTTAAACACTTTTCCAACAGTGGCATGTGTATTGGATGCTTATCAGGATGCTTTCTATTGAATTTGGCAGCAAAGCCTCAATGTGAAAAGTCCTGTCTTGCGTACAATGAGAATGAGTTCAATTCGATCTTCTATTGTTACTTTCAAAGCCATCTTGGATCTGAAAGAAAAAGAAAAAGATCAAATTGTATATTAGGAAAAATGCCTATGGATCCAGACTTTTGGGACACCCTGTAGAAATACACACATTATATACATATTGTTACGGTTGTGGAAATTCACAGAAC
Source organism: Eptatretus atami (assembly GCA_035128595.1). Taxonomy (NCBI): domain Eukaryota; kingdom Metazoa; phylum Chordata; class Myxini; order Myxiniformes; family Myxinidae; genus Eptatretus; species Eptatretus atami. Next base: position 119,462,942 of record CM068963.1, read on the forward strand.
ACCATTCAGGTTCCCCAGAGGTCAGTTATTTCGGGAAGTGTGTGTTCCAGGTTAGATTTCCCCACCGATGTATAACGGGCATTGTTCCTGTGCCGGGCTGTGCATCTTTGAGGTAGTGTTATTCTTTTCTATCTTTATTATAACAATAACAATAACAACAACAACAATAACAACAACAACGACAACCGACGGCCACGTTCTGACGGTGATCTCCAACACGGCCACGTTCTGATGGTGATCTCCAACACGGCCACGTTCTGACGGTGATCTCCAACACGGCCACGTTTTGACGGCGATCTCCACCACGGCCGCGTTTTGACGGTGATCTCCAACACGTCTGCGTTTTGACGGTGATCTCCAACACGTCCGCGTTTTGACGGTGATCTCCAACACGTCCGCGTTTTGATGGTGATCTCCAACACGTCCGCGTTTTGACGGTGATCTCCAATTTCACACATCATCACATGAAGTTGTTTATCATTGTCTGTAAGTTTTTGCTTCACTTGTATGCGCACGGTACATTTAGTTCCTGCTTCAGAAGAGCAGTACTCCATCAGGCTCCGGATGAAAGCTTTGTAGTGGTCAGGAGCTCAGGTGTGCCGAGGAAGGACTTTGCACGACGAAGGATGCCCAGTCGGCGACTGGCTTTGGAGGTCAGCTTGGAGATGTGGCTTCCCAGGAAAGATCATGACAGATAGTGAGACTCAAAAGCTTGAATGAGAGGACTTCTTCAAGAGGATTGTTGAGAAAGTAGTTGGGGGGTGGGGGGTGTTCAGACAGTCCTTTCGGAGAGACACAGTGAAAGTGAGAGAGTTAGAAGTGTACAGGAATCCTCTCCCAGATAAGACATCGAAATCCTCTCCAGATGTGTCACACGCAAAACCGACTTCCTTCATGCAATTGAAAAACTGACTTATTCCAGGATGTTCCTTTTAATGTGCCTCATTTACATTCCAATCATGTCTCATATCGTTTGTCTTTGGACATATCAGAAGCTTTTCTTGTCTGTATGATTTGACCAAGTAAAGTTGTCATGATCAAAATTTCGTGGAGACTGAGGAATGTGTAAAGATGAGGATGGATCAGTATGAACACCTTGTTAAGGAGCGATTGCTACAGCAGAAAAAGCCGATTCAGGAGCCTCGAAGAAAAAAACAGCCTTCCACTCTTCTCTTGAAGAAAAGAAATAGAAAGAAACAGATCAATGCAGTAAGGACTTTTCAAAGAACATTGTGCTCTTCTTTTTTTTCACGTGTCTATATCACTTGCCGGTCACACGAATGCAGTCTCGAGGAGGTCTTTAGGCACAAAAAAACACCCGACACCCCCAAGCCTCTCAAGAGACGGTGAGATGAGATCGGGCAACAAGGCCGATCTCAGGACAGAGTTAGAAGTGCACAGGAATCCTTTTCCAGATAAGACCCCAAAGTCACAGCTGACATACTTGAGGCTGCAATGATCATCCAGATGCTTCCCCCCAGCACATCCCTGACATTTCAGGATACCTTAACATATTTGTTCTGTACATAAATCGACAGATGGAGAAAACTCAAACGAATTGATGTCGTATTGATGTATATTTAGAGAACAGCTTGAAGAGAGGGACAAGAGAAAAAAAAGCGGAATGTGATCAAGAAGAAAAGTACATCGACATCAAATATCCCAGGAACTGGCACACTTCCTCCAGAGTATATGAGAGAAAAGACAGAACTTTTCAAACTCTTCGCAGTTGAAGCACAATCACGAGTTAGCACAGGCAAGAAAGAGCTTCTCTGTACAGTGCTGAGAAGATGTTCTTTGCAATCCTGCTGATGTCAGCAAGAGCTGCCTGGAGCCTTGCATGCATGAGTAGGCTGATACTGGTTGGTGTTGCATCTTCATGATGCAGCAATCAGTGGTTATCAGAGAGTTATGGTGAGGACCGCAGATATGATGTGGTTGTGTTAATCGTCGCAAACATATGCAAGATCCCAGTGACAAAAATCTGGATTCTTTTTTGGAGTCGGCAAGAACAGAAGGGACATTCTTCCAGCACATGAAATGTGTCCACGCTGGGTCCTGAGAAGGCACGTACAATCAGTCTTTTCATGTGCTCACCAGTTGTGATGTAACATCGTTCTTTTGTGGGAGAGGCAAAAGACCGCCTGGAATTCCTGGAATGCATTTCTGGAAGTGACAAAAGCTTTCCTTACGTTGGCGGATGCACCGATGTTGATCCCAGATTCGACTCTGGTGGTGCTACTGTGAAAGAACAAGCGATCTCTCTCTGAAATGTCAATGAGTGATGACAGCATCTATTTTCAAGGAAATTGAGGCACTGGAGAGTATCCCATCAACACACGCTGCTCTTGGGCCAACACAACTACCGTGCCACATCAAAGGAGGTCATTGCTGGGGATAACCCCGGATCATCGGTGCTCGGGTTCGGCTGCGTTCCACAGCGAAAAATCATAACACTCACAGACTTTCTCACACGTCCCGTGAAGCCTTCTTCTCACGAGTCTTTCTCCCATCTGCCTCTCGTACACTGCGGGTGCACAAACTAAAAGAGCGTCACCATTCGCGCCTCACACACCTTCCTCTTGTATCACGCTGCACCACATTTGCACCTCCCACTCACACACCATACACACTCACCCAAGTTGTAGAAGGTTGTCGGGTTAACTCTGCACTAACTCGTTTTATAAATACTGCATTTCCTTTGCCTCATCCACAAATTCCTTGCTTTCCCTGCTGTAAATTTTTGGTGAATAACCCCATTACTGTGCCACATAACTTTCCTCACCTTGCTGTAATAAATTACTTTGTTGTAATAATGTACCCAGCTCGTTTTCTTTTTTCCTTCATTGGTCCCCCATGGTCCGCACATTAGCCGAGCCGGGAGATTATAATTCCCCAACAGATTGGCTCTCACATCAGTCCGGCGTTGTGCGAGCGGTGAGCTCGCCGCCTTAATCAAGATCCAATAAAGATAAAAGTATCACAATCGCCGAGGGCACGATTCCCTGATAAGGAGACTGTGTGTACTACAGTTAAATGGTATCCGATGGAGGACACTGGGTCACGTGTTAAATTGTTGGCGTCACGCGTCATTTAGAGACCCATCGCGACACGGACTTATTCGTTTGTGACGGCTTCGATTTCCCGGTGAGTCTGGGAGAACCCTGGACACCACCACCCTCGGAGTACCCCCGCGAACCCGGGTCCGCGCAATATTTATTCATGCAATTATTGTCATCGTACATCTTTTGCAAACGCAAAGTTCAATCAAATGAAAATGGCCAGAAATGGTTTGAAAGTAAAGGATTTCAATTTGATATTTACTTCAAGGTCATAATGAAGGAACATTTGTGTCTACCTGTACGACTTCCTATCGTGTTCAAAACATTTATATCACTTAAATGAGCCTTAAAGATATTCCCATGGCTGTCATTTTGAATTTGACCTCTGCGTCTAGAGGTCACCACTGAGGTGTATCCCAATCCATGACATTCAGTATGGACCAAAGTAAAAGTGCCAAGTTTCGTGCTTTTAACCCAAGTGCACAATTTTCGTCTTGACAGCCATTCCAGTGTAGATCTCTTACAGACTTTGGTGTGAGGACTGTTTTTGTGTCACATTTGAAGTACTTCAGGAGGAAGCATCTGTTGACATACTTATGTTGAGTCGGTGAGAAAATAGAATTCCTATTCAGTTCGCTTGTTCGACATTCCCATCGAAGCACTCGGTTCCTAATGCGAGGATCCTTGGTTCAAATCCAACACTGTCAACTTCTCCATTCTCTATTTAAATCCTTCCAATGATTGGATAAATATATTGTCTCTTCAAGTGCTCGTCTTGCACGTGATAAAAGCACAAGATCCATGAGACTTGGATTACAGTTAAACAAGTAGGAGTCTTTGGACTGACCATTTTGCTTCCTTCATTCTGCTGATTACTATTATTAACTTTTTTTGTGAAAGGCAAAACGGTATGATCACTTGTTGAAGAATAAAAAACTCAAATGCCATCCTTTACCTTCATGAACTAGCGCAAACCAGGTCTTGTATATGTGACGATGCTCATTCGAAGAGTGCTGTGCACGCATTGTGCAGGAAGAGGAGTCACCACCTGGAGACTAAAAAAAACCTTGGAGGTGAAGAGGAAAAACTGCTTTTTGTACCTTTGAGAAGGGTTCACAGGGGAATTGGGATACTTTGGATAACGAACAGGCGTTCCATCCCATGTGATTAGCTTCACAATTGTGACCTCTTGCACTCGCAGTACGGAGTAGTGTTTTGCTTTAATTGTTTTGGTGTTTCTAGCTTTTCTCTGTAATTAAAAACGGCCATCTGGCTGTTCCATTGCGACCTCACAAGGTACCCGATGGCAACTCTAATTTATTCGTTTTTTTCTTCTTGTTGTTATGTCATCAACATAGCATGCGAACATTGGTGTTAATCTTAATATAATCCAACAATTAATGAACAATATGCTACAAATCATCAAGCAAATAGAAGGAGGAAAATATTGAAGAATTAACTGAAACAATGAAATATAGAAGGATATTTGGTAGAGCGCGTACCTCCGCCACGTAATACCTCATCCACGAGAAATGTCGGGCCCAATACAAATTTGAAATATCATGCTATACGGACTATATCATTTTTTGCCCGATTCTCTAATGGTGAAGAATCACTTTAAAAATTAAATAATTCTCGTATCCAGATGTGGATTCGGATCTTCACTAAAATCGAATCAATTCGTCCTTGTCAAACACCAAAAAAACTGCCCACAACATTTCATCCAGATCCGTCCACAACTTTTGAGATATCCTGCACACAAACAAACAAGAAGACGTCGTCGTCATACAGAGCACAATACTTCAAAAATCCTGAAAACAAACTTGACCTCAAAAATAACTGGTGGTTGAATTCAGTGACCTGATTTGCAAATCCTCTTCAAATTTCAAGTCGATCAGTGAAAAATTGAGGATATTAGAAATACCGCCTTCGTTGTTGTCTTCGGTCTATGTTGACCTTTTGGTCCAAGTCAATCGGATGAAAAATTGAGGATTTTAGAAATACCACCTTAGTTGTTGACCTTGCCTATGTTGTCCTTTTGAACTCAAAAACAACAGACTTCTTCCTTATAACAAACGCTAGCATGTGGTGAAGTTTCATGAAGATCGGTTTAAAATTGTTGACCTGTGGGCGATAATCAGACAGACAAACAGACGAATAACAAAATCGACTGACCAATATACTTGAAAAATCTTCGATTTTGCAAGTAACAGACAGACAGACAGAGAGGGTGAAAACATAACCTCCTTCACCTTCGGTGGTGGAGGTAACTAGAACTGCTACTTTATAATTGCTGGCAGTGATGACCGTGTACCAAGAGTTCCCGCTTTGATGCAACTCCGCTTGAACGGACACTTGACCCTGACCCATGATGTTTATTATTATTCAATTGAATTCAGAATTGGATTAAAATAAATTATATTTATATCAAATGGAAGACCAAATAGTACAGTCCTGGATTGGAATAATCAGAAGGAACCCAAACAAGCAAAAAGCAAAGATGAAGTCATCAAGAGGAACCTGGATAGGATTCACATTTCAGCTGCTGCTCCTCTACCCTAAAAACCCACCCAGGCACAGCCAAGTGAGCCTTTTTCAGAAAAAAAAAAATCCAACAGGACCCACATCAAAAAATTAAATAATACTTGCTGCCAGACCATGTGTCCGATCAAGTTGAAATTTAAAACATGCATTCCACATCACTACTAGATCATAACTTTGAAATTTCACATCGATCGATGAATCGGTTTCAAGAGAAAGAATTTTAGAAAAGATTTACACTTAATCTAATATGGCTGCCAGACCATGTGACTTATGATGTCGTCGGCATGAACCTTTTTTCCTCATGGATAGGTGGTCACACGTGTAAAGTTTAGCTTAGATCCGTTTGGCCATTTCAGAGATTTTTGAAGAAAAAAATTAAAATACGGCTGCCAAATCACGTGACCGATGACGTCATCATTATTTTTTTTGCTGGACCAATTTATCCCGAGATGAGCCTCAAATTTTTTCAATCTGATCGGATATAGCATTCTACATATGCAATTATGACGTCATAATGAAGGCACCCATGATTTCATTTAAAAATCTCTTATTCCCCATGAGGAGTACTTGCCACGTGCCAGGTTTCCATTTTTTTCCTTGGTGCAGTTTCTGAGAGACAAAGGTCAAACGTTTCTCCACTTTTCCAACATGGCTGCCACACCACGTGGCCTATGACGTCATAACTATAGTTATAACATTCCACATGAGTATTCGCATGTATGGTGAAAATTTTGTCTCAATCCAACAAACGGTTGTGGAGAAAAAACACTAAAGTACTGTGCACACAAACAAAACAGACAACCGGACCCAAATGCAATGTCCTCTTCTCTGGTGAGGGTAATGAAGCAACTTTGGTAACAAACAGGGGTAGCAGCAGGGGTAACAACAGGGGTAGCAGCAGGGGGTAGCAGCAGGGGTAACAACAGGGGTAGCAGGCAGGGGTAACAACAGGGGTAGCAGCAGGGGTAACACAGGGGTAGCAGCAGGGGAACGACAGGGGTAGCAGCAGGGGTAACAACAGGGGTAGCAGCAGCGGGTAACAACAGGGTAGCAGCAGGAGTAACTTGAGAGTTCATAGAACACGATACCCTGTGCAGCATTTAAGGATATTGTACACAGGAGGGCCTTGCCGTTCGCGGGGGTTGCATTCCTGAAAATCCCCGTGAACTGTAAATCCACAAACTTGGGGTAATGGGGAAAATATGGTTAGGGAAGTTCAACTTTAAAATTTTCCAACTGTCCCTTTTAATTACTGTGTTTGTGCGATTATCTACATGAATAAAATAATTATTGAGAACATAAAGTATTATTACTCCGCGCACGCGGAGCGAAAGCGAGGGAGGTTAAGCAATTGATTCATGGCTGTCCGTCCGTCTTATCAGTTATGATCGAGGAACAACTTATTTAAATTGAACGTTTTATTTGAACATGAATCGGAAGACAGGTGCTTCGTTTTAACAAACTTTGGCTCTGAATTTGTCACGATCATAATGTGCACAGAGGAGTGAAATAATATTATTACTCTGTCTGCCTGACTGGCAAATAAAATTGAAAATAATTCCAAACAGGAAACTTACTGTTTTTAACAGAGGTGGAGGGTGGTGCGCAGCAGAGGGAGAGGGAATGGGGGGAGAGGAAAAGGGGGAGAGGGGAGAGGAGTCGGAGAGTGGATGAGAGAGGGATAGGGTGTGAGGTAGAGAGATCGGGCTTGGAGGGGAGAAAGGGTGCGATATGGGTGAGAGAGGAAGAGGGTGAGGGAGGTTGAGGGGTGAGGAAGAGAGCAGGAGAGGGGTGAGGGAGGGAGTGGGGTGAGGATTCTGGCAGATGTGATGCCCAGTTTGACATCCATCCGAGAGACGGCACACATATTGATGAATCACCCTGCCTGTGAAACCCCAGGATGACAGTTCATAGCTGGGTTGGGATTCAAACCCAGGCTACATAGAGCGAGCATGCGTACCTCTTGGCTTTCCTGACATGATGTGGCGATTCATTACTTCGTAACGACTGAAAACATTTTTTACTCAATGGGATCATCTAATTTTTGCCTTCCCACTCCGGTATCGAACCGCGGTATCGCCATGGAAGCTTGAAGAGTGTGCACCAAGTGGTTTAACCAAGCACTCCAACATTCTTAGTTTAAGAGATTCTCGAGGTCATAACATGTGTGGAAATTAAATAAACCTATGAACGCTGGTGTTCCGTGCATTTATAAGCATTGCAATGTATCCAGCGATTCATAGGTATGATGAACAGGCATTCGATGATATGAGTGAGTCAGGTGAAAAATACTATTTCTTTGAGAAATTGTTGCAGCCTGTTCCAAATCAAGGCACTGTCGAGCAGGCCAAAAAATGGCGAATTAAGACCCATCGATGGAGGGAGGGTGTCCGAGAATGTGCCTGATGAAGGTTGTAATTAATAAGGGCGTTAATTATCTTCAAAAGGGGTGTTTTAACTCACCCAAACACCCAATTTTCACTCCTGCACATCCTTAGAAATCCCTTAATATGCATGCAAAGTTTCAGGTAGATAGGTCTCATGGTTTTGGAGTTATGGAGGAGACACACACACCCACAAACTGACACTTATTAGTAGACTGTGTGTGTATGTGTGTATGTATATATTATATATATATATATATATATATATATATATTTATATATATATATTGTTGTAGATTTCCGCCCGTCCGGCGTGCGGACGACCGCCTTTAGCCCAATTGCGGCTTTTGCGCGCCACCGAACGTGGCAATCTAGTCGCAGCTTCCGGATCAACGCCGAAAACCCAGCTACGGGTGTTTTTAACACACCATAAACCAGCCAACTCTTCTGTCCAATCTTTCACCTTTCACCTTCTACAGGGTCAATCGCCGGATTGTCGATATACCTAACTATTCGTGCGGACAGAAATGCCGGGAGTTTATACCTCGACAGGGCCTTCACGAAAACGAGCAGCTTAAGCAGCTTGTTCCATATGCGATTGCCGAGCGGTTTTATGTCGCCAAGTCCCGTCGGACCAGATGTACGTTTTATCGGCTTATAATCAGCCAGCTATTATTCCGAACGCATCATGGCAGTCAATGGCAGAAAGTGACACAACGAGCAGGTTAACATTCAAACAATAGGGGTATTTATTTTAAATGCAGATATGCAATGGATGGGGGGATGGGGACAAGACACGAGCAAAAACTGACAGCCGATGTCTATTTCATGTACACAATCATGCCTTAATCAGTTCTACTTAGGTAGACAAGGGCGCCACAGACTTTCATTCAAAACCCCAGAAAGAAAGAACCGGGCTCGTGAGCCTTTATAATTGCTCGGAGCCGGATGACCGAAGGGGCTCCGAGAGATCGGGCGGGCTACCTGGCCACCCTCGTGGTGACTCGCTGGGTCCTGTTCGGCGACCCTCGGTGTCTTTGCCCGACCCCCGAGCTCTGACTGGCTCCCTTGGTCGACCGGCCTCCACTGCGGCCTGGCCTAGCCAATGACGCGCTGGAGGAGTGAATGGGTCTCGACTCAGGCCTCCTGGTTGCGCCGGCGAACCTCCAGCGAACCAACTGCCAAACTCCGAACTCTCCAGCTCCCAACGAGGCATCTCTCCACTCCCACCGCCAACTGCAAGCCACAAAGTCCAGCGCTCTTCTCAAGCGCTCCCAGCTCCACTCAACTCAAGCCTCTCTCCAACTCCAACACTCTCTCCAACACTCCACTCGACTCCCCGGACTCCAACACTCTCTCCAACTCTCCGGACTCCAAACACTCCACTCGACTCCCCGGACTCCAACACTCTGCGGCGAACGCGGCTTTTATAGCCCCAAGGGGAGGGTCGCTCTGGGCTTACCACCCAAAATCAGCGCCCTCTCCCCTTTCACCTTTGAACCTTCACCCATGCTGGATCCGCCCCTCTCCTTCCGATTGGCCAGCTCTTTCAGAGGGTAACGCCGTTTTGATCCGATCTTGCTGTCAAACGTGGCCGTGTTAGAGATCACCGTCAAAACGTGGCCGTG
>CM068963.1:119481667-119499080 GCA_035128595.1 Eptatretus atami
TAAATGCTCCACGTCTTAAGGCTCCACCCGTTTTTTAAATGTCTCCCACGGTGCGTTTAAGGCGTCCACGGTTCTTTAAAGGTCCACTCGTTTTTAAATGCTCCACACAGTGTTTTAAATGCTCCACGTTTAATGCTGCCACGTTTTAAAGGTCACGTTGTTAAATGCATCCACGTTTAATGCTCCCGGTTTAAAGGCTCATTGTTATTTTTAAATGCCCACGTAATGCTCCGTTTTTTAAAGCTCCACCTAGGTCGGTCGCTTTAGTTAAAGCCTCCACGTTAAAAGAGCGCCATCGTTACTGGTCGTGTTTTAATGGATCCACTTTTTTAAATGACCCTCCACGTTTTTAAAAAATAATGCTCCATGTCAAATTTAAATGCTCCCGTTTAATAGGAACTCCACGTCCCACGGGTGCTGGTTTCTGTGCGCTGTTTTGTTTGTTTTTTTTAAAGCCTTCCACGTTAAAGGAGTCGTCCTCGGTTTTAAAAGGGCGGCTTGCCCTATCGTTTAAAGGCTCCACCTTTAAAGCTCCGTGTGTTTTAAAATCTAGTGTTCCATGTATTACAATGGCTCTCATGTTTCAGATTTTGCTTCCGATTAATTAGATATTTACACATTAGCGCTGCCATGTTCAAACATCAGTGTTAAAATTGCCTTGCAAAATGGCACGTTTTCTTTTATAATGTTTCTCATTGTTTAAAAATGTTCCATGTTAAATGCTCCATTGTTTCATGTCCATGTTTAAAATGGCTCCATGTTCTTGCTCCACGTTTATGGCTTCCCACTGTTTTTAACTGTTCCACGTTTGAAGGCTCCATGTGTAATTTCCATGTTTAAATGCTCCATGTTCAATTGCTCCACTGTTTTAAGATGCTCCACGTTCTAAAGCTCCACGTTAATGCTCCAGGTAGTAAATGCTCCACGTTTAAAGGCTCCACAGTTTAAAGGCTCCACGTTTAAATAGCTCATGTTTAAAGGCTCCACGTTTAAAGGCTCCGTATTAAAGGCTCCACTTAGTGCTCAGGTTTAACAGGCCCATGTTTAAATTTCCATGTTTAAATGCTCCTGTTTCAATGTCCACGTTCTAAATGCTCCACTTTAAATGCTCACGTTTAAATGCTACCACGTTTAAAGGGCTCCAGCGTTTAATAGTCCACGTAAAGGCTCCAGTTTAAAGGCTCCACGTTTTATGCTCCACGTTTAAATGTCACGTTCTAAATGTCCACGTTTAAAGGCTCATTTTAAAGGGCTCCACTTTTAAAATGCTCCACGTTTAAATGCCTCCATGTTTAAAGGTTCGTTTAAAGGTTCCACATTTTAAAGCTCACGTTGTAAAGGCTCCACGTTTAAAGCTCCACGTTTAAGGCTCCACGTTTAAAATGATCACGTTAAAATGCTCACGGTTAAGGCTCCACGGTTTAAAGGCTCCACGTTTAATGCTCCACGTTTAATTCCACGTTTAGAGGCCTCCACGTTTTAAAGGCTCCACGTTAAAGGGTCACGTTTAAGGCTCCACCGTTAGATGCTCCACGTTTTAAATGCCTCCACGTTTAAATGGCTCCACGTTTAAAGTTCACGTTGGTTTAAAGGTCCACGTTTAAATGCTCCACGATTTAAATGCTCAACTTTAAAGGTTCCACGTTTAAAGTTTCCAGTTTAAAGCTCACGTTTAAATAGCTCCACGTTAATGCCTCCACGTATTAAATGCCTCCACGTTTAAATGCTCACGTTATCAATGCTCCACGTTTAAATGCTCCACTATGCTCACTTTAAATGCTCCCGTATTAATGCTTCCACTTTTAAATAGGCTCATTAATGCTCCGGTTAAATGCTCACGTTTAAGCCATGTTTAATGTTTTTTCATGTATGTCCATGTTTAAGTCCACGTATAAACGGTTCCACATTTAAGGGCTCCCATGTTTAAAGTTCCACGTTAGGCTCCACGTTTAAATGCTCCATGTTACTGTCAATGTTTAAGGTTCACTTTAAGGTTCCACGTTTAAGTTCACGTTTAGGGCTCACGTTTAAATGCTCCAGTTTAAGTCTGCACGTTTAAAAGCTCCAGTTAATGCCCACGTTTAATGTCAGTAAAGGCTCCACATGTTTAAAGCTTTTAAATGCTCCATGTTTTAGTTCACGTTTAAGGTTCCCAATTTAAACGCTCACGCTTAAGAGGTCCAGTTAAATGGGCGCCACGTTTTAACTCACTAATGCGCCCTGTTTAAGTCCATTGTTTAAATGCTCACGTTAAAGGTCCATGTTTAAATGCTCCACGTTTAAAAGGCTCCACGTTTTAAATGCCTCCACGTTTAAGGTCTCACGTTTTAAAGGATCACGTTTAAATATGCTCGCACGTTAAATGGCTCCACGTTTAAGGCTCCACGTTTACATGCTCCACGTTTAGCTCCCACGTTTAAAGGTCCACGTTAAATGCGTCCACGTTTAAAGCTCCAGCGTTTTAATGCTCCCGTTTAAAGGCTCCACGTTTAAATGTCCCGGTTTAAATGGCTCCAGTTAAATGGCTCCGACGTTTAAATGCTCACGGTTTAATCTCCACGTTTAATGCTCACGTTTAAAGTCCTATGGTTACTGCTCAGCGTTGAATGCTCACGTTTTAAAGGCGTCACGTTAAAGGCTCCACGCTTTTAAGTCGTTCTCTATGTTTGGGTGGTCGATCGGTTAAGATTCGTCATCGTGTTTATGATGGTGGCGCGGGTGGGTGTGTTTAATGCTGCACGTTTAATGTCCAGGTTAAAGGGGGCGTCCTGGACGGTTTGAAAGGCTCAGGTTTTAAAGGGTGGTCCACCTTTAAAGGCTCCACTGTGTGAGTGAGATTCCAATGTTTCACAATGCTCATGTTTAATGCTCCACGTTTAATGTCCACGTTTAAAGCGCTCCACGTTTTTGTTTGTGTGTGGGGTGGCGTGCGGGGCACGTATGGTGTTGAGAATGGTGGGGGCGGTGGCCGACGTTGAGGGGGTGGGGCGTGCGGACGGTGGTGTGTGAGAGGGGTGTGGTGGCGAGTGTGTGGGGTTTAAATGTGCTGTTGTCGGTGTTGTGTAAGGAGGGGGCGTGCGTGTTGGGGTGGGTGAGAGGGAGTGGGGGTCGGCACGTGGGGTGGGGTGGGGGGTTGAGGAAGGGGGGAGTGGGGGGGGGGGGGCGGGGGCCACGTTTTAATTGCGTGGTGGCTGTGTGGTGTGTGTGGGGTGGTGGGGTTAAGTGGGGTGCGGGGTGCTCGAGTGTGGGGGGTTTGGTATGGAGGAGTGGTCGGATGGTGTGTGTGTTGGGAAAGGTGGCGTCGATGGGTTAGAGGGATGTCGCATGTTGTGTGAGAGGATGGGGTGTGGGGGCGCGGGAGGTGGGTGGGGGTGGTGTCGAGAGGGCTGCCGAGGGTGTTGGAGGGAGGTGCTCACATGTTTCCTTGCCTTCCATGGCGGTTTGTCGTTAGGGTTGGGCGTGCGAGGGCGTGTGTGGTGGAAAGTGGTGTGCGGGCAGGGCGGTGGGTGGGTGGTGGGAGGGGGCGGTCGCGGAGTGGTGTGGTGAAGGAGTGTGTGCCGATGGGTGGGGTTGTAAGATGCGGGCGCGGGATGTGGTCAGGGATGGCGTGCGCGACGGTTGTGAGATTGGGGCGTGCGCGACGGGTGTGGTAGAGGGTGGGGGGGGCGGGTCGAGCGGGTTGTGGAGAGTGGTGGGAGGTGGGCGGCAGCGGTGGGATGAGGGAGGGGAGAGGGGTGGGGCTGGCGGGGCGACGGTGTGTGGAGGAGGGCGGGTGCCAGTGTGGTGGGTGAGGAGAGGGGGGGCTCCAGGCGGGGGTGGTGTAGGGGGAGGTGGGGGCGGTCGCGGGTGAGTGGGGTGGTGGTGGAGGAAGGGGGCGTGGCCGGGAGCTGGTGGGGTGAGGAGGGAGGTGGGGAGTCGCGGAGCGGGGTGGGTGGGTGGGGGGGTTGAGGAGGAGGGTGGGCGGGGTGGCCACGGGTGGTGGTTGGGGAGAGGGCGGGTGCGCGAGGCGGTGTGTGAGAGGGGTGGGGGGGGGGGAGGCGGGGGTGGGCGCGATGGGTGGGTGGGTGGGGTGGTGGGAGAGAGGGCGGGTGGCGGGCGGAGGGGTGGGGTGTGAGGAGGGGTGGGGGGGGTGGGGTGGCGGGCGAGGGGTGGGGGTGGGGTGGGGGGAGGGAGAGAGTGGGGTGCGTCTCGAGGGTGGGTGGGGGATGGTCGGAGAGGTGGGCGTCGGGGGCGGAGCGGGTGTTAAATGGCTGCCACTGTTGAGAAGTTGCTGCACGTGGTAGATGCTCCAAACGTTAGAAGCCCACGTGTTTCAAATGTCCCGTTTAAAGATCCGCGTTTAAAGGGCTCACGTTTTATGGCGTCCACGTTTAAAGGCTCCACGCTGTAAGGCTCCACGTTTAACTGCTCCCACGTTAATGCTCCACGTTTAAAGGCTCCACGGTTAAAGGCTCCACGTTTTTAAAGGCTACGTTTAAGCTCCAGTTTTAAACGTGCTCCCATCTCCACGTTATAATTTCTTAGGTCGTTCCTCTTAAAGCTCCACGTTAATACTAATTGATATGGGCCCGTTTGAAGACTCCACGGTTTAAAACTGCAAAAGTCACTCCACGTTTTAAATATGGCTCACGTTTAAAAGGTCACTGTTTGTTTTTTTTTTAAATTTCTCATCGTTTTTACGTCTACCTCACGTTTAAAGCTCGATAATTTCCACGTTTTAAATGCTCCTCGTTTACATTACGCTGTGACCACGTTTCAGCTCCAGTTTATTTTGAAGCTCCATGTTTAAACTATCTGTCTTCACGTCTTAAATATAAGTCCCTCCACTGTGTAAAGAGCTTAACATCTCCACCTGTTTTAAGGGTCACGTTTAAATCCAAGACCACTCCACGTTAAATGCTCCACGTTAAAGGCTCCACGTTTAATGCCTCCATGTTTCTTAAAGGTCACGTTAAATGCCCACGTTTAAAGGCTCACGTTTAAAAGGCTCGACCGTTTAAATCTCCACGTTTAAATGCTCCAGTTTCTAAAGGCTCCACGTTTTAAAGGCTCCACGTTAAAGGCCTCACGTTTAAACTGCTCCACGTTTAAAGCTCCACGTTTAAAGGTCCACGTTTAAAGGCTCGCACGTTTAAAGGCTCACGTTTAAAGGCTCCACGTTAAATGCTCCAGCGTTTAAAGGCTCCACAGTTTAAAGGGCTCCACGTTTAATGCGCCAGTTTAAATGCTCCACGTTTAAAGGCTCCACGTTTAAGGCTCCGTGTTTAAATGTCACAGTTTAAATGCCCACGTTTAAAGGCTCCACGTGTTAAGTCCTGTTTAAATGCTCCCGTTTAATGCTCCATGTTTAAATGTTCACGTTTATTAAAGGCTCCATGTTTAAATGGCTGTTGTATTTGATACGAAATCCCTCCATTGTAAACAGATTAACCATGTACCACATCCGTGAGTCAGGTATCACATTCGCCTGCAAGATAGAGGCTTGGTCTTGTTTGCTCTGTGAACTGTACAGCCCACGGTATCCTAAATACAAGAGATTTCCATTTCCATTGCACCCTTTCTTTCCCAGTTCCGTTATTATTTTAATTATTATTATTATTATTATTATTAGTGTAATATCATTCATCGATCATCAAAGGTTTTGTTCCTGCAGCCGATCTGTTTCTGGGACGCATGAAGCGGTTATGCCATTGATATGCGCCAGAAACACACAGACGGCCTTGAAATCGCGTCCAGCAGTGAGGGGAATGGGATCATCTCACATTGTCCGCCAACACAAGTCCAAACACTCCAGCACACGCAGTTAGATCCATCTCTCACGGCTTGCCTTAGGGTCCACTTTTCAATTCCCTTGAAGTTTGCCTTTTATTAATAATCCTTGGTCTGGAGTCTGAGTGGGGAAAACAATACTTTTATTTTTAACCGGGATTGCAATTCTGTTTGTTGTCTTGGGACAGTAAAACGGGAAGTGTCGGTGGTGGGGTGGTGGGCGTATACAACACCAGTAGGATGGAGACGGAGGGAGGTGTCGTGTAAAAATAATTACAAGGGAGCGCGGCTGCTGAGAGAAACAGAGAATAAGGGATGCGTTGTGTTACATCACTGGGTTGAAGGAGAAGGGAGAGGGAAAAAAGATGGGAGGTATATGGAGTGCAGACGGGGAAGGGGTGTCCACCATCTGTATTTTAACCAAGAATCATAAGGTCTTTTCATGAGAATGGTATTTATCATTCAGACAGAAGAAAACATAAACTCAAACAAGACGACTGGATAAGTGAAACGACAAAGAAATTAATCCTAAATTTGTCGTGATTCCATATCGCCACCGCTGCCCCCCGCCCCACTCTACTGCCTCCCCCCCCCTCTCTCTCCTGTTTACAACTGCTTCCAAATAAAATAAGTAATAAAACATTCACAACCAATACATCAATATAAGAGATAGATATCGATGTCTATTTATCAACCCGATTTTATGTGTAACATATATAGATATAATATATATATATATATATAATATATATATATATATAATATATATTATATATATTAATATATATATATCTAAGGTAGCATATTGGTTACGGCTGTGGAATTCGCAAACACCATCAGTCCTGTAGGTGAGGTATTTCTGAAGGTACATGTGTAGTTAGCCCAAAACCCATTGTTTAGAGGATTAATGTGATTCATTCGGGCCTGCCGACACTTTGAGTTAGTCGTTCTTCTGTTCCCTTTTATTATTTCGAACCAACCACACTTTAACCTCAACACGCCACCACTCCAACAACGCCAAGCCAACCGCCATCTCAAAACCACCACCGCTTCGCCACTACCCACACCAACGGAACGCCATCCTCCCGTCACCGTAACGACGGTTTCGCGTGGAAACCGTCGAACGCGAGAAGGGACAGAAGAAATCACCACAGCGGAGGCGCGCGGGTTTTCCCGCCTGTTTTTCTCCCTGGCCGGCGCCAGGACGGATTTTCCTCGCCCCCGCATGGCAGCGGGGAGGGGGAACGAGAGGAAACGCCCCCCTTCTCGAAGCGGCCTCGAAGGAGGGTGGAGCCAAGAACGGGGCGGGGCGCCGGGGTATAAGAGCGGAGGGCAGGAGGCAGGGGTCTCCTCTCTCGTCGTGAGCTTCGGCTCGGTGCTCGTGTTCTTGTTTTGGGTCTCTCTTGTTCGGCATTCGTTCCCTCTTTGGTGGTTCTCTCTTGGTGGTTCTCTCTTGGTTCGGTATTTCTCGCTCGGTGCTCTCATCCGGTGTGTTGCTGGTTCGGCTCTTACGCATCTGGTGCTGGTCCGTGGCGTCGAGGGCCACACCGGCAGGCAACAGGCACCGCCGGAGGACCTTCGACCGGACCGACGCTCGGCACGGAGTCACGCAGACGCGGACCACGTCAGAGGACGGTCGCCAAGGACTCAGGGCAGGAAGTCACGACTTCCATTTTCTTTTTGGGGTTTATGTCGTGAACGTGTGTGTCTGGCGCGCGAGTCCCGTCAAGTAGACCTTATAAAGTTTGCCGAGTGTTTCGCACGTTACGCCGGTTAGTATTCTGCGTCATTGTTTTCTTTTGTTGCCTTTCTTTTACTGCTATATGTGGCATTACTGTGATATATGTGTGCTTTGTGTCTGTGTGCGTGTAATAAATGCTTGCTGTGGAATTGTCTGCCCCGTTTCGCATGCGTCCTTGTCCTTTGTGGGTCTCCATCTTGCTTTACGTAAAGTTTTGGTGGGCGCGAGACGCCCGATATAATCAGGAACCGCGTCGAGGCCGACGATAACACCGCTCGGATTTCCGATAGCCGGAAGGATCGCTTGAAAGCGGCCCGTGTCCGAAGTCGACCTTGCGCGAGGTGCGGTTCGCCCGGTTTTACACATCGCGTGCGGACTTAGGTAGGTCGAGTTTGGCGAACAACCCTATCCCACGGGGTGGCCGATTGGCACGATCGTGGTGAGGCCGAAAGGCCCACCCGTGACTGGATTCGCCGGTTAGTCGGGAGGGTCACGACGGAATTGGTCCGTCCGGTGGGCGACGTACCGTGATATCGAGTTACTGGTCGATCGCACGCCGGCGGCGCGCGAACTTCGCAACACTGGTAGTACGAGGAGTGTGATTCGAATCCCTCATGCCTCCAAGCTATTCACGGGATCCGGTTCAGGGTGAAGGAAGCGACCCCCGATTCCCTCCAAATTACAGCGAGCTACATTAACCCCTTACGTGAATATAAGATGCGTCTTCAAGGCGAGCGGGAGCCGGGTGGTATTAGAAATGTATATGGTGTAGTAATGTAGGATCCCATGGCCCAGATGAGACCCAGAGCACGACGATTGCAGTGTGGCGGGAACAGTCCCCCCCCCAAACGAACAAGTCGCCCCGAAATGGGTGTGGCGCGCAGCAGAGGCCGCGGTGTATGACACCTCCCTCCCTCTACGCCAACACCCTCCGATCCTCGGCCGAATCTTGCATCAGCAGTGCACTTAATATGAGCCCAGCTATTCGCCATGCTGGCAGAAAATGAACGGAAAATAGGATGGAAATGAAAAACGAAATAAAAGAGGAGTGAACAAGCAGATGGAAACAAACCAAACAATGAAACGAAAAAAATGGATGAAACGCACGCAAAACAGATGGAGTGAACAAACAAATGAAAACAAAACAAACGGAATGAACAAAAAATGGAGGAAAGCACTCAGAATGGAAACAAACACAAAACGAAATGAAACGAATATGAAAACATGCGACAGGATGAAGGAAGAAATAAAAGAAATTGCGGGTGAAACGCAGGCAAATGGCCGAAGCCTGCAGGCGGGCAGAAGGCAACACAGCGAAGTGCGTAGGCGACGCCGACGTGTGGGAGCGAACGAGCTGGGAGGGGTGCAAGCGTTGTCAGGCCCGCGCGGTGAAGGCGGTGAGAAAAAATAATTCGGGAGACGTGTTGGGCAGAGAAGCGTGGAGGTGCATGTAAAGAAAAGTGAAACGGTGACCAGAAGGGAAAAAATTAATGGGGTGACGGAGACGTGGCACAAGGAAATAAAAATTGGTGGAGTGTGAGAAAAAGACTTCAAGAATGACGAAGAAGTTGATAAGCTGGACGAGGAGGTAAAACGGGAGACAGAGAAACTGGAGAGGTTAGAAAACCAAAAGGCAAGCCGGAAAGGACAGTTAGGAAGCAGCAAGATCGGATGTGCGCGAGATGAGAAAAGAATTAGAAAAGAAAGCTTCGAGTACAGAAACACCAAAAAACAAAGAAGACGGAACTACAAACAGAACTGAGAGTGATTAAAAGAGGAACCAAGAAAGCAGTATGTGAAAGACAAGGATGAGACAGGAGAAAGAATCTGTCAGTTGAAAGAAATGGGCAAGATCTACAGAATGAGGACAAGAAAGACAGTGAAATAAAAAACTGAAAGAGTATGAATTTGAAACTGAAAAAGTCAAAAGGAAAATAGGTTGGATTAACCGAGAAAGTTGAAGGAGCAAGGGAAGTGGAAGCAGGAGGAGAAATGAGGAGATTGAAGACACAACGAGATTGGAGAAGGAAGAGCAAGAGGACAAGGAATAGGGGGGAGAGGGGGGGGAAGCAAGAAGGAAAACAAAAGGAACAGAACCAGAGGTTGACCATTGAAGAAACAGGCGAGGCTGGGTGCGAAGAGTAGACAACAGAACAGCGAATGAAACACAAAAGGGAAATTAACCACATAAAGAAAACCATGAAACTTTGCAGAAGAAGGACGAGAGAAGAAACAAGGAAGTAATGAGACAGCAGCAAATGAAACACAAGAAGGAGATTAACCAAATGAAGCAAACAACGAAACTGGAGAAGGAAGGACAGGAGAGGAAACAAGTGAAGAGGTA
The DNA here is from genome assembly GCA_035128595.1 of Eptatretus atami. NCBI lineage: Eukaryota > Metazoa > Chordata > Myxini > Myxiniformes > Myxinidae > Eptatretus > Eptatretus atami. The sequence continues at coordinate 119,491,522 of CM068963.1, forward strand.
ATGAGAGAAACAGCGAATGAAAACACAGGAAGGAAATGAGCAATGTAAAGAAACGATGAGATTGGAAAATTGAAGAGCAGGAGAACACTGTGGGGTTAGAAAACAAGAACTATACGAGTTTGAAATACAATGACTGAAGGAGAGAGTAAAATTGAACTGTCCAGAGAGATGGGAAAAACTCCAGAAAGAAACAAGAAGACATAATAAATGTATTAAACAGAATAACAGAAACTAAAATAAAAAAAAACCGTTGGCTCCTGATTGAGCGACCTGTTGGTGAAGGGGCGGGCCGGTGGCGAGTCGGGCGACGCATCAGGGATGCAGACGGAAGGGGCGCAAGCTCTGCTGCTGTGTGAGTGCGAACCTGCGCGTCTGGCGAGGAGTGCCGGAGACGAGCTTACCGCCCATCGTCGCAAGGCCCGGAGTCAGGCGCGGCACGCTAGCTGCCGTGAGGAGCAGACGTCACGACCTGCCCACCGAGACACCCTGAGGGTGCAGGTAACCTGCACGGTCTCGTGGGCCTTTTCGGTCATCCACGGCCCACGAACATAAAGGTCTCCGGACCCCGTCTACCCCTTGCCTGTGAGGAGGTCTTTCCATTCCTTTTGTTTTGTATGACTGCTGTGGAGCCGTGTCCCTGTAAGGAGAAACTGTTAAGTAACTGTGCTGTAAATACCCCTTGCTTATAGTCGGTGGTAATTGCTGTTTTGTTTTCTATTTCTTGCCTGTACATTGCATTACTGCCTTGCTTGTGTTGTGTGTGTAATACGTGCTTAGTGAATAAATGTCCTTGTGTGAAATGTAATCCCGTTCGTCGTGTCTATTCCCCTTTGAAAGTGCCATCTTGCATCATGGAATGAGTAGTGGGGTTTGAACGCCCGGTAAAGAGAATCGGATCCGTCGAGGTCGGCGATTAACACCGCTCGGTTATCACTGTAGTTACGGAACGGACCGCTTAAGCGTTCGTGTCCCAGGCCGACGTGCGGCGTGGTGCAGCCCCTCGGTAGGTTACCCGCGCGGGTACTTAGGTAATATCTACATTCGGCGATTCACCCTATTTCGCGCGGATAGAATGCGGACTGGGCTGTGTGAGGTTAAACCCCCACCCTTGACTGGTTTCTGGCGTGATAGTTCAGGAGGGTCACGACTGAATTGTCCGTCCGGTGGGCGACGCGGTGGCTATTAGCGGAAAGCGGCCGATCGCTCACGCGGCGGGCGTGAATTCGTAACAATATATAAAAAGTAATATATATATATATATATATATATATATATATATATATATATAAGGTACATATAATATATATATATTATATATTATATTATATATATATAATATATATATATATATATATATACATATATATATATATGAGCCTGGAGTGGCTTAGTTGGTTAAGCGGGTGTCTTGGGATCCTTGGGGTCCTGAGTTCGAGTCCCACTGGCCGCTTGAGTTAGCATCAGCGGGGTTGAGTCAGCCTGTCATCCTCCGAAGGTTGGCGAAATGAGCACCAGGACACTGGTAATATATCCCTGCAGGGTCGAAGGTGACTAAAGGTTTGGCGTCAGGAAGGGCATCCGGCCATAAAAAAAACATTGCCACAAGAAAGGGTACCATGATTGGAACCTGCAAAAAGCTGACCCTGCTCAGGGAACAAGGCTTTAAAATGGGTGATGATGATGATGGTGATATATAGATATATATATATATATATTATATATATATATATAGTATATATATTATATATTTATATATATATATCATACACACAGACACATATACTGTATGTATATACATACAGACACACACACACATATATATATATATATATATATATATAATATATATATATATATATATAATTATATATATCATATATATATATAATATATTACATACACACAAACACAGGGTGTCCCAAAAGTCTGGATCCATCGGCAAAAATTTATTGAAAAGTTGTATTACAGTAAGTGCTCAATATTGACGGCCTTGGACTTCGCGACACTTGTTTATACACTGAATACAAGAACGTTGAACATTTCTTAATGTATCAGAACTAATGTTGTACATGCAGAGATGATTTCCTCCTTTAGTGCAATGATTGTTCTGGGCTGATTCCCATAGACTACTGACTTAGATGACCCCAAAGAAAAAAGTCGAGTGGTGTTTAGGTCTGGAGACCTAGGAAGCCATTCGACTGGGCCTCGCCTTCCGATCCACCTGCTTTGAAAAGTTAGATTTAAGAAATTCCTCACATCATAGCAAAATGTGTGTGGCACCGTGTTGTGAAACCACATTTACGTATTTCCAACAAAGGAAGTGTCATCTAATGAGGACAAAGAAAGATTATAACATACGGAGGTAAGTTTCACCTGTTATATATACTATCAAAATAATATGGCCCAATTAATCTGTCACCAAATATCCCGCCCACACCATAATTCGTGGATAAGTTTGAAAATGGCCTTCCGCATCTGGTTTGGGTTGTCTTTAGACCCAGTAATGTGCATTGTGCCAGTTTACACTACAATTTAGATGAAATGAAGCTTCATCACTGTAAAATACCATAAAATCCCGCTCTTTTAAGAACCACTCACAATATTCATACGCCTGTATGTGTCATCACCATGGAGTTCCTGGACCAGGTGCACTTTATAGGGTGGAAATGATATATTTCTAGTAATTCGGTGAGTTGAAGTCCTTGAGACACCTGTTTCACCTGATAATCTTCTATTGACTTTTTTGGGCTATTCTGCAGGTGTTCGCATACCTTAGCAAGAGGTTTCCCTCATCAGCTACAGTTTGGGGACGACCACTACGCCGTCGATCATGTATGCTTCGTGTTTCTTTAAAACGTTTAAACACTTTTCCAACAGTGCATGTGTATTGGATGCTTATCAGGATGCTTTCTATTGAATTTGGCAGCAAAGCCTCAATGTGAAGAGTCCTGTCTTGCTACATAGAGAATGAGTTCAATTCGATCTTCTATTGTTACTTTCAAAGCCATTCTTGGATCTGAAAGAAAAAGAAAAAGATCAAATTGTATATTAGGAAAATGCCTATGGATCCAGACTTTTGGGCACCCGTAGAAAAACTTAAAAATAAACAACACTGTTCTGTAAAATATATACAATTGTTACGGTTGTGGAATTCACAGAACACCATCAGGTTCCCCAGAGGTCAGTATTTCGGGAAGTGTGTGTTCCAGGTTAGATTTCCCACGATGTATAACGGGCATTGTTCCTTGTCCGGGCTGTGCATCTTTGAGGTAGTGTTTTTTTTCTATCTTTATTATAACATAACAATAACAACAACAACAATAACAACAACAACGACAACCGACGGCCACGTTGACGGTGATCTCACACGGACGTATCTGGGGGATCTCAACACGGCCACGTTCTGACGGTGATCTCCAACACGGCCACGTTTTGACGGCGATCTCCACCACGGCCGCGTTTTGACGGTGATCTCCAACACGTCTGCGTTTTGACGGTGATCTCCAACACGTCCGCGTTTTGACGGTGATCTCAACACGTCCGCTTTTGATGGTGATCTCCAACACGTCCGCGTTTTGACGGTGATCTCCACACGGCCACGTTTTGACGGTGATCTCTAACACGGCCACGTTTGACAGCAAGATCGGATCAAAACGGCGTTACCCTCTGAAAGAGCTGGCCAATCGGAAGGAGAGGGGCGGATCCAGCATGGGTGAAGGTTCAAAGGTGAAAGGGGAGAGGGCGCTGATTTTGGGTGGTAAGCCCGAGCGACCCTCCCCTTGGGGCTATAAAAGCCGCGTTCGCCGCAGAGTGTTGGAGTCCGGGGAGTCGAGTGGGTGTGTGGAGTCCGGAGGTTGGAGAGATGTTGGAGTCCGGGGAGTCGAGTGGAGTGTTGGAGAGAGGTGTTGGAGTTGGAGAGAGCGCTTGAGTTGAGTGGAGCTGGGAGCGCTTGAGTGAAGAGCGCTGGACTTTGTGGCTTGCAGTTGGCGGTGGGAGTGGAGAGATGCCTCGTTGGGAGCTGGAGAGTTCGGAGTTTGGCAGTTGGTTCGCTGGAGGTTCGCCGGCGCAACCAGGAGGCCTGAGTCGAGACCCATTCACTCCTCCAGCGCGTCATTGGCTAGGCCAGGCCGCAGTGGAGGCCGGTCGACCAAGGGAGCCAGTCAGAGCTCGGGGTCCGGGCAAAGACACCGAGGGTCTGCCGAACAGGACCCAGCGAGTCACCACGAGGGTGGCCAGGTAGCCCGCCCGATCTCTCGGAGCCCTTCGGTCATCCCGGCTCCGAGCAATTATAAAGGCTCACGAGCCCGGTTCTTTCTTTCTGGGGTTTTGAATGAAAGTCTGTGGCGCCTTGTCTACCTAAGTAGAAACTGATTAAGTGCATGATTGTGTACATGACAATAGACATCGGCTGTCAGTTTTTGCTCGTGTCTTGTCCCCATCCCCCCATCCATTGCATATCTGCATTTAAAATAAATACCCCTATTGTTGAATGTTAACCTGCTCGTTGTGTCACTTTCTGCCATTGACTGCCATGATGCGTTCGGAATAATACGCTGGACTGATTATAAGCCGATAAAACGTACATCTGGTCCGACGGGACTTGGCGACATAAAACCGCTCGGCAATCGCATATGGAACAAGCTGCTTAAGCTGCTCGTTTTCGTGCAGGCCCTGTCGAGGTATAAACTCCCGGCATTTCTGTCGCACATAGTTAGGTATATCGACATCCCGGCGATTGACCCTGTAGAAGGTGAAAGGTGAAAGATTGGACAGAAGAGTTGGCTGGTTTATGGTGTGTTAAAAACACCCGTAGCTGGGTTTCGGCGTTGATCCGGAAGCTGCGACTAGATTGCACGTTCGGTGGGCGCGCAAAAGCCGCAATTGGGCTAAAGGCGGTCGTCCGCACGCCGGACGGGCGAAATCTACAACAATATATAATATAATATAATACTATATATATATATATATATATATATATATATATATACATACACACATACACACACAGTCTACTAATAAGTGTCAGTTTGTGGGTGTGTGTGTCTCCTCCATAACTCCAAAACCATGAGACCTATCTACCTGAAACTTTGCATGCATATTAAGGGATTTCTAAGGATGTGCAGGAGTGAAAATTGGGTGTTTGGGTGAGTTAAAACACCCCTTTTGAAGATAATTAACGCCCTTATTTAATTACAACCTTCATCAGGCACATTCTCGGACACCTCCCCTCCATCGATGGGGTCTTAATTCGCCATTTTTTGGCCTGCTCGACAGTGCCTTGATTTGGAACAGGCTGCAACAATTTCTCAAAGAAATAGTATTTTTCACCTGACTCACTCATATCATCGAATGCCTGTTCATCATACCTATGAATCGCTGGATACATTGCAATGCTTATAAATGCACGGAGACACCAGCGTTCATAGGTTTATTTAATTTCCGCACATGTTATGACCTCGAGAATCTCTTAAACTAAGAATGTTGGAGTGCTTGGTTAAACCACTTGGTGCACACTCTTCAAGCTTCCATGGCGATACCGCGGTTCGATACCGGAGTTGGGAAGGCAAAATAAATTAGATGATCCCATTGAGTAAAAAATGTTTTCAGTCGTTACGAAGTAATGAATCGCCACATCATGTCAGGAAAGCCAAGAGGTACGCATGCTCGCTCTATGTAGCCTGGGTTTGAATCCCAACCCAGCTATGAACTGTCATCCTGGGGTTTCACAGGCAGGGTGATTCATCAATATGTGTGCCGTCTCTCGGATGGATGTCAAACTGGGCATCACATCTGCCAGAATCCCTCACCCCACTCCCTCCCTCACCCCTCTCCCTGCTCTCTTCCTCACCCCTCAACCTCCCTCACCCTTTCCTCTCTCACCATATCGCACCCCTTTCTCCCCTCCAAGCCGATCTCTCTACCTCACACCCTATCCCTCTCTCATCCACTCTCCGACTCCTCTCCCCTCTCCCCCTTTCCTCTCCCCCATCCCTCTCCCTCTGCTGCCACACCCCTCCACCTCTGTTAAAAACAGTAAGTTTCCTGTTTGGAATTATTTTCAATTTTATTTGCCAGTCAGGCAGACAGAGTAATAATATTATTTCACTCCTCTGTGCACATTATGATCGTGACAAATTCAGAGCCAAAGTTTGTTAAAACGAAGCACCTGTCTTCCGATTCATGTTCAAAATAAAACGTTCAATTTAAATAAGTTGTTCCTCGATCATAAACTGATAAGACGGACGGACAGCCATGAATCAATTGCTTAACCTCCCTCGCTTTTCGCTCCGCGTGCGCGGAGTAATAATACTTTATGTTCTCAATAATTATTTTATTCATGTAGATAATTCGCACAAACACAGTAATTAAAAGGGACAGTTTGGAAAATTTTAAAGTTGAACTTCCCTAACCATATTTTCCCCATTACCCCCAAGTTTGTGGATTTACAGTTCACGGGGATTTTCAGGAATGCAACCCCCGCGAACGGCAAGGCCCTCCTGTGTACAATATACTTAAATGCTGCACAGGGTATCGTGTTCTATGAACTCTCAAGTTACTCCTGCTGCTACCCCTGTTGTTACCCCTGCTGCTACCCCTGTTGTTACCCCTGCTGCTACCCCTGTCGTTACCCCTGCTGCTACCCCTGTTGTTACCCCTGCTGCTACCCCTGTTGTTACCCCTGCTGCTACCCCTGTTACCCCTGCTGCTACCCCTGCTGCTACCCCTGTTGTTACCCCTGCTGCTACCCCTGTTGTTACCAAAGTTGCTTCATTACCCTCACCAGAGAAGAGGACATTGCATTTGGGTCCGGTTGTCTGTTTGTTTGTGTGCACAGTACTTTAGTGTTTTTCTCCACAACCGTTTGTTGGATTGAGACAAAATTTTCACCATACATGCGAATACTCATGTGGAATGTTATAACTATAGTTATGACGTCATAGGCCACGTGGTGTGGCAGCCATGTTGGAAAAGTGGAGAAACGTTGGACCTTTGTCTCTCAGAAACTGCACCAAGGAAAAAAAATGGAAACCTGGCACGTGGCAAGTACTCCTCATGGGGAATAAGAGATTTTTTAAATGAAATCATGGGTGCCTTCATTATGACGTCATAATTGCATATGTAGAATGCTATATCCGATCAGATTGAAAAAATTTGAGGCTCATCTCGGGATAAATTGGTCCACAGCAAAAAAAATAATGATGACGTCATCGGTCACGTGATTTGGCAGCCGTATTATTAATTTTTTTACTTCAAAAATCTCTGAAATGGCCAAACGGATCTAAGCTAAACTTTACACGTGTGACCACCTATCCATGAGGAAAAAAGGTTCATGCCGACGACATCATAAGTCACATGGTCTGGCAGCCATATTAGATTAAGTGTAAATCTTTTCTAAAATTCTTTCTCTTGAACCGATTCATCGATCGATGTGAAATTTCAAAGTTATGATCTAGTAGTGATGTGGAATGCATGTTTTAAATTTCAACTTGATCGGACACATGGTCTGGCAGCAAGTATTATTTAATTTTTTGATGTGGGTCCTGTTGGATTTTTTTTTT
>CM068963.1:119505429-119519311 GCA_035128595.1 Eptatretus atami
GAGATATAAAAAGATAAGGAGAGGTAAGATAGATAAAATAAAAGGAGAGAAAAAAAAGAAAGAGGGAAAGGATTGAAAAGTTGTAAGAGACGGGGGGATCGAAGTGAATGAAAAGTGCTCGTTGATCCTGTTTGGAGCCAAAGTACCAATCCTGTAAACAAGGCTTTGCTATTTACACGTATGACTGAAATGGAGAAGAATACCAAAAACGACTATTTGGCTGAACAAATGGCCCGGAAGATTGAAGTGCGATTCCCTCGACGTTAAACTACTGAAAACTGATCCTCCTTTCCATAAAGAGTCCAAATGAATCATTCCCACCCCGTATGCACCTCTGAACCACTACAACCCGATATCAACCTTCGCCCGATTGCGTCTTCCTCTTTTGCTCCGATGAAGCGTTAATACCCAAAATGCCAGCTTCTCCTTACTCTCCACGGTGGCTTGCATACCTCAATCAATATTTTGTTGATTTCATCTATTTTCCACGAGTCCATCGATGTAGAACAAGACTAACCTTCACGGTTGACTCATTTTATTTATTTATTTATTATTTTAAACAGGATCTTCGGCTCATAGTGAAGCTTCCACATCCACATCTCACAGACATGGACATGCAAACAACCCAGGATGAGATGAGACAAACACCGGCACTGAGATTGGGGGAAGTGCCGTCACTTCTTGGGACACTCTTGCGTTCAAGTGACGTCACAATGTCATTCTCACCGCACTCAGCGGGGCATTTCCTCAGGAAGAATTTTCTCCTCCCCAGGAATGCTAACCTATGGGTATTGTCCGTGCTCTTACCCTATTAGATGCTGAGCGTCAAGCAACGAAACATCACGTACAATTTGTAAAGCCTTCGGTGCGACTCGGGGTAAGAATGGTTGCACGATGGGAATGGTTGCCTGGATTTCATGTTCGACTGCAAGACGGTCACTTTGCCCCTCATTTTTATATCCGAATGGAAATTACCATTATTAGTCCTTGCTGCAGGTCACGTGACAAAAACCCTGAGCCTTTGTCTTTCCTAACAAATCCCAGACAGTTGTGCTTTTGTGTTTTCCGCTTTGCAATTCACACAATATTGATGATTAGATATTATTTTTCTACCCATGGTATTTCAAAGCAAAATTAAATGACTTCTCTGAATTATCTAAAATATAATCATATACAGTACATAGACATACAAGTAACATGTTGAACTGTTCCTCAAGCTAAAGTAGTCTACTGGGTATGGATCCTCAGAGAATGTGCTTCGTGTCCACATTAATGACTTGCTCAATTATCATTTGCCAAGTGCTGCCAAAAGGCTGATGGAATAAGAGCATTCTCACAGTTAGGGCCATGTCTGTGAATTGGCCTAATTGGCCAACTTCAAGGCTGGGTTAGATTCAGCCTTTGTGTCAGGTGGAGATTGGCATTGTGATGAAACGATTACAGGCACAAATGTAATCCCTAATTTACTCCAGCACACCAGTCCTTCTTTCAACAACATTGTTTTCATGATGGTGCGAAGGAACGTTCAATCTCCCTGCTTGCTGTCATAAGCAGTGCTGGCATATTGTGAAATAAAAACTTCCATCCAGACAGCACTCTTGAGAGGTTCTCCGAGCCTGACAATTACTATCACATAAAATACAAAATCTTAGCACTTTGGAACAAACGGCAGCTTTCATTTCATGAAACCCTGAAAGAGTGGTGTGTGTGTGTGTGTGTGTGTGTGTGTCAGAGGGGGCATGCTTTTTGTGGGGTAATACTGGAGCGTTCTGATGTGTGATACACCAAAATGATATTCATAACCTCCTGAGTTGATTAGGCTAAATAATTACAAATAATCCGGAAGAATTCCCATGTTTTAAACGCACGTCATGACAAGGTGTACAGCGCAGCATACCAACAGCACGCCTTCCACGATATGGCATTCTAATTACAAAATAAATAACAAAAATAATGATAACATTGTAACAAAGCATATATTAATTAACACTAATGATATTTACAATTACATGGTATTCAGAGAATACTTACCCCCCACGCAGTCTTGAGAAGGACTTGGTGTGAGCCAACTCTTCTGACAGCAAGTTTGTAATAAAAATTTTTAAATTCAAATCAAATGGAAGACTAAATAAAATAGGAACAGTCCTGCATCGGAGTCAACAGGAGGAACCCGAACAAGCAAAAAGTAAAGATGGAGTCATCAGGAGGAACCTAGATAGGACCGGGTTTCAGCTGCTACTCTTCCACCCTCAAACCCATCCAGGCACAGCCAAGTGAGCCTCGGTCAAAATAATAATAATAATAATCGTAAAAAACACAGATTCAAAATATTAAATAATTCTGCCTGTCAGACCATGCATCCAATCAGGTTGAAATTTAAATCATACTGTATATTCCCCATGACGACTCAATCATAATTATGAAGTTTCACGTCGAATGATGCAGCGGTTCAAGAGAGAAAATTTCAAAAATATTTTCCTTCAATCCAATATGGCTGCCAAACCATGGGATGTATCAATTATTCATGAACACCCTGTTATCCCCAAGTCTTTGGGAACATGCGCGTGAAGTTTCCCCTTGGTCTGTGCAGCCGTTCTGGAGAAGAAGATTTTAAAAGGTTTTCGTGTAAACCCAATATGGCGGCCAAATCATGTGACTTACCTATGACATCATATGTGTGAACTTTTGTTTTTCATGGATAGGTGGTCAGACCTGTAAAGTTTATACTCGATCTGTTCAGCCATTTTGTAGATTATTTTTTAAGGTTTTTAAAAAAAAAAAAATATGGCTGCCGAGCCACATGCCCGATGACGTCATCAATTTTTTCTGTTGACCAATTCATCCCTGGATGCCCCTCAAAAATTTGCATACTGATCGGATGTAGCAATTATGATCAGATTATACGCATGCAATTATGACGTCATAACGAAAGCACGTATGACATCATCAAAAAAAATCACACTTATTCCCCATGTGGAGTACTTGCCATGCGCCAAGTTTTATTTTTTCCATGGAGCGGTTTCGGAGATAGAGGTCCAACAGTTCTCCTTTTTTCCAACATGGCTGCCAAATGACATCATAATTATCATTAAAACATTTGACATGAGTCGTCGCACCGATGGTGAAAATTTTGTGTCGATCCGCCAAGCGGTTCCAGAGAAAAGGGAATAACAAAATGCAGACTTGGACATACACACAGACGGATGGAGGGAACACAAATTCTCCATGTAAATGTGTATCGTGTAGCGCCACCTCGAGGTGGGGGAAGGTACTACAAGACTCCATCATTTACAGGACAACCAGTATTCCTGTCCCGACATTTTCCAGTGCAGTGAGGTGTTTTAAATTATAAGCAGGAGGTATGTTTTTGGTTAATGCACGTTACCCGGTTTTCTTTTTTTTTGTGCCTCTACAGAGCTGGCAGTTGCTTATACAACGCCCAAACAAAGGTATGCACCAGAACGTGTTGCATGCTTGGAACAAGATCACCTCTTGAGCGGGCACTCTGCTAGTGTGAATAATGGAGGATGTTACAAGACTTTTACCACACCTCACACTTAGAAATTACCATACGTGGGTCCCTGAGTGTAATGAATCTGGACAACTCAACAGATAAGCCTGGTGTTGGCTTAGCGGTTAGGGTGGTGGCTTGGGATCCTCGGGTCCTGAGTTCGAGCCCCATTGGCCACTGAATTAATATCAGGGGTTTGACTCAGCCTGTCATCCTTCCGAAGTCAGCGCAATGAGCACCAGTATACTGGTAATAGGGGCACTGCATCAGCGGCAGAGCCGTGCCCCTAACCAATGATGCAACGAGCAACCAAAAAGGCAGCACACGATGGGAACTCAACAGATTTGGATGGGTTCACTCACAAAATGCATACACACCTTTATTACCATGATGTCAGACCGAAACGGAGACCGAAATATTCGAACTCTTTTCTTCAAAAAATTTTTAACCTAAAACACTCCTGGGCACTCACTGATGAACCTCTGAAAGTTTGACGAAGATCCTTTCAGTCATCTCAGAAAAATGACGATGCATACACAGACAGACAGACACACAGACAAACGGCTCTCTTATGGTATAGACCCGCAGAATACCCACCACCTGGATGGGTCGTGTTTGTGCGTTACTTACTCAATAAATGGTTCTTGATGGTCTAAAGGGAACATTCCAATATTAGGTCGTGTCGAAGGGGTCGAAAAGGGTCCAATATCCCAAGCATGTAAAAAGGGTCTAATAAGGTCTCAGTGGTCAAACCTCAAAATGGTCAAGGGTCCAAGCTGTCTCATCTATATGGAGGGTGTGAGGGGTTTCAATGGTGTTGAGGTCTAAGGGGTCTAAAGGGACTTAAGGGGTGGGCCTGAAGGTTCTCGGAGTCTAAAGGGTATTTAAGGTAAAAGGGATATTAGGGGTATTGGAGTCTTTAGGCTCTTGGGGATCTTAAATGATCACGGAGGTATGAAGGGTCGATGGATCTTTGGGGTCTCGGGGGTCTTGGGGATATTAAGGGTCTTACGGGCCTTTGAAGACTGAGAACCACTGTCTTGAAGACCTGAAGGGAAGAATGAGATTGAAGAGGATGTGGAAGTTAATTCTATGGGTGGGAAAAAGAGGAACAAATGAGTGGTGAGCAGTAATCCTGCATTTAGGTAGTTCCACGAGAATGGGGTTGATTGTGGACTGTGTGAACCCTCCAGAAAACTGGAAAGGACAAAACACAGAAAGAGCAGAGGTTGCAAGACCAGAAAGGAGGCAGTAAGAAACAGAGAGACCACCGAGCTGTCTGTGATGGGGAAGTGATAAGCCCAGAGACTCAGCTTCAGTGTAGGAGATTCCAATGGTCCAGCCTTGACAGGTAGAGGAGATGAAAGGATTTCGTTGATAGCCAAACATTGACTTTGAGAGTAGAGGAAGTCAGTAAGACATGTGTGGAGTTGGCCTTGGATGCCATAGGCAGAGAGTTTGGAGAGGAAGGCGGAATGTCAGACTGCATCGAAAGCACGAGATATGTCCAGAGAGACGGCCCTGATCTCATGTCTGACATTGAGGGTCTCCATCCATCGATTGAGGTTGTTGGAGAAAAGGAAGGATTTCAAATCAACTGCGATGATGGATTCCATGACCTTGCTGATGATTGGAAGTAAGCTGATAGGTCTGTAGATATGGGGATCAGTTTTTGCAGCAATTTTTATGTAATGCTGTGATGTTAGCAGATTTCCAAGCAGATGGAAGATGACCTCGCACAAATGACAGGGTGAAAATGACAAATGACAGGGTGTCATGCAGGGGACTTTTACTCAGAGAGTAGTTAATGCATGGAATGGCCTCCTTGGAAAGGTAGTGGCAGCAGAAACAGGAGATAAGTTTAAATTGGAATTAGATAGGTACCTGGAAGTTATGGAGATAGAGGGGTATGGGGATGTTGACAGGCCTTTTAAGTAGTTTGAGCATTGATGGGTGATTATGTGCATGTGTACGGAGTGCTGTTGATGGGGGTCTGGTCAAGGGGTGTTGTGTGCTTGATGTTGTATGTTTTTAACCAAGCCCATGCCCCCTCCCCTGAGGGGAAGAAGAAAAATACAAAAAAATATAATAAATTACAAAAACTACAAAAACATTTAAAAAAATTAGAGGGGGAGCACTCTAGAAGTGCAAACCTCGCCGCCAATACTGCTAGGTCACTCAAGTGAACCTGATATCCTATTCATTCAATTTGACGTCAACAGTGCTCACAGAGTTATAGTTTGCAACTTTCCCTTTTACTTAACTTTTACTACACTCAATTCATTCGTCATAACAGATTCCTTGAGACAGAAATTTATTTTACGTGGGTATATCCAGCTGAAGTTCCAAAACAGCCCCAATATAAATTTGGCATGTTTTTTGTTGGAAATCACTATAACATGTAGAAATGGAAAAAAAAAAATCGAAATTTTGTTGAAAAAAAGTTGCAAAATTTCTGTTTTTTTTCTCTAACAATTTTTTTTGGGGGGGGGTGGGAAATCACTTAAAACATGTAGAAATGCAAAAACAAAAATTCAAATATTTTTTCAAAATGGCCGCCATAGCGCCATATTGGACTTTGGACCAAGTCCAAAATCTAATGGCATGATCCTTGGACCAACCTAACCCCCCACCAAGTTTCGTCGAAATCCGTTCAGGAGTTTTTCCGTAATACTGTTCACAAACAAACAAACAAAACAAACAAACAGACAGGGGTGAAAACAGTAACTCCGTCCATCTTCGATGGCGGAGGTTAAAAAATATTAATGAATTTTTTGAAATTGCATTTTCTTCCTTGGATTTAGTGTAGATAAATTAGTATGGTGTTCATGCAGGCATGATGGCTGAATGGCCTCCACCTGTGTTAGATTTCCTTGTAAAAGGGGGGAGAGAGGATGTGCAAGAGCAGCAGAGCAGGTTTTTCGGATGCGTGAACTCATGCCGTCCTGTAACAGAGTCAGAGTGAAGGGTTGAAAGAACATTCTCCACCTTCTCAGGTGCAAAAGACAGAGTCCAGGAGCAGTTGGGTACACAGGGAAGGATGGTTATCGAAAGAGTGGACATACACTTGTTGCAGACTTTTTGGAATCAGCTGAGATTCCCTTTGGTCAGATTAGCCACCCAGGAAGAGAAGGCATGTCATTTCAGAGCAACTGCCTCACCACATGATTCAGTGTACCATGGGCGGGAAGAAGGGTAGGATAGTTGAAGACGAGATGGGATGAATCTGTGCGTGAGAGAGAAGGTTGGCATGGAAGAATTCCTAGGCTGAGTTAACATCAGGGCCAGTAAACATGGGAGACCAGTCATGAAGAGAGATGGCTGCTTGCAGTCACTTGGAGAGAAACTAGGGAATCCGGGACATCCTGTGGGGGAAGGATTCTGTTAAACAGATGATGTCTAGTTTATTGGCAGAGGCCTGGATTGAGAGATGTCATGTTGGAGCAGAGACCTCAAATATTTGAGGTTCACACAGTTAGAAATAGGAGAGGGAATGAGGAATTGGATGGTACAAGATTGGGGGGGGGAGGTTTGCGGGGGCAAGGTGAGGCTTTTGGGGGAGGGGTTGGGGTTATTGGGAAGTTCGTGAGTGTGTGTGTGTGTGTGTGTGTGTTGTGTGTGTGTGTGTGTGTGTGTGTGTGTGTGTGTGTGTGGTGCGGGAAGTTTAGGTGTGTGATTGTGTGTGCAGGGTGTGGGGGAATGTTAGTGTGTGTGGGGTGTGAGGGAAGGTTTTAGAGGGTGAGGTGAGGGGAAAACATTTAGGGGTGGGCTGAAGGGGAAGCATCGAGAGGGTGGGATGAGAGGGATGCAGAAAGAGGGGGACATGAAGCTTTGAGGGGGTGGGGAGGGGGTGGATGATTTTCCTAATTCCATATTCCCAACTTTGACGATGCGAGAGAAACATGATCATGGGATGGGAGATTTGAATGGTTGTTAAACACATGGAGAAATGCTGTGTTGTATGAGCGGGGGTAACAGGGTGGAGAGAGTGGGGTGAGGTTTGTGGACAATGCAAAGCAAAAAGGCAAAGGCAAAGCAAAAATAAAAAGGCAAAGGAAAAGAAAAGACATTATAGGGAGAATAAGAACACGTGCAGCATATGTGAAAGACATACAAGGGTTGAAAAGCATTCTTAAAATTACTTCTGTGAAAAAATATATATATTTAAAAAAAAGAGCCTCTGTGAGGATCGGTCAACTGGCTATGACAATGGGGGCATCGCCACTGCTACCAAGGAGGGATTAGGTTCGAAGTCATCAGCCATTCATGTCTATGTCCCTCTATCCCCATTCCCTGGCACCAACCCCATTGCAAATATAAATTCTAACACTCTCCCTGTACCCCGGCTTGTCCCCATTGCTTCAAGGAACCAATCCAATTCCACTTTAAATCTACTGTTCCTGCTGGTACTGTCTTCTAAGGAATACCATTCCACAAATTAGTGAGTCTCCATGTGCAATACCCCGCCTGATTACTGTATTAACTGTCCTCTTCATTAATATCAAACTAGCCTCCTGGTCTGTTAATTGTCCAACCTATTCAAAGGTTTTCCTGACATCTTTCTCCCTCAATGCCCTATAAAGCCTTTGGGTAAGTAAATAAATGAACTCCCTCCCTTGTGATGAAAGGACATTTGTCATGCAAAGACACTTTTGCTGGGATAGAGGTGTCCGTAAAAGACAGGGAGGACTGAAAACACACACACACACACACACACACACACACACACACACACACAGGACAACACACACACACACACACACACCCGTATGCAGCAGGTAACTACTGGTTACATCATTGATGAATGTACACTGTGCCACACTGTCCCTGGTACAATACCCTTGTTTTATAAGGTTAACAGCAAGAATTTGTTGTTTGCTCAGGGTGCTGGCAATAACTAACTTTCTCCTTGCTAAACCGTTGTCCTTCCTAAGATGTGACGCTGAACAATTGTCCTTCCTCTCTATGGCAGCATTGTCATTCCTAAGATGTGACACTGAATCATTGTCCTTCCCAAGATGTGATGCTGAATCATTGTCCATCCTCTCTATGGCAGCATTGTCATTCCTAAGATGCGACACTGAATCATTGTCCTTCCTCTCGATGGCAGCATTCTCATTCCTAAGATGTGACGCTGAACCATTGTCCTTCCTCTCGATGGCAGCATTCTCATTCCTAAGATGTGACGCTGAACCATTGTCCTTCCTCTCTATGGCAGCGTTGTCCTTCCTAAGATGTGACCAAAATTGTATCGTGAGGCTTCATCTGGAATATTGTGGACAGTGCTAAAACTTCATCTTTTGATTTATGAAAACAAACTTTCATAATCCTCACTCACCCCAACTCTAAATATCATAGTGATATATAACCCTCAACCTATCATCTCTTGTGCTCAACTTGAAAGCTCTATCCCATCCTTAATGGATACTTGGGAAAAATCAGTAATTTTTTTTTGATGCAAAATTATTGATTACAGGTAATACCGCTTTCGTTTTCCTGAAAGAACCACAGTGGGGGAGAGGGGAGGTTTCTTCAATCTCCCAAATCCTGGAAATGTTAGGATTCTTGGTGACTCCCATTGTGGGTGAATTAAAGTGTGAAAAAACACTTCTATTGACAAGTTCACGATGATAACAGAATGTCTTACGCACAGATGATTCACTTTGAATGGCAAGCTCAGTCAAGTACAGAGTTCAATTCAATTCTTCCCATACTCGGCAGTGTGAGAGCCGGCAGGACCTAAACATCGTCAGGTCATGAGAGTCTGGGAGCCACCTCAAATTTAGGGATGAGAGGAATTTTGGCAAAGAAAATTGTGCAGTTACAGCACAGCTGGCTGCCTTGCCTTTAAAAACTCATTTGTTTTGTACGGAACCATGAAAATGATCTTTAACATTTAATTACAAACTCTATTTGGGTTAAGAGTGTCAGAGAGAGAGAGAGAGAGAGAGAGAGAGAGAGTCGATGAAAAGGGGGCAGTGTTACCCTGGGCCAACAGGAAACCAAGTTCAGTAGAGTTTGATTATTTGAAAAACGGACAAAAAAAAGGGTGATGAGTCCAGGACAAGGTCTGCGTGGTAGATTGTACTGTACATACACTCATGCCAGGAACCAAGGGGGGAAGCACAGGGTGAATTTCCATTTAAAATCGTTTATACAAGGTCTCTGAATCACATCCTTTTGCCATTTCTCTCCCCATTCCTTGATCGGTACTTACATTCTGTGAAAAATGGCAATTGTGCAAGGAAGAAGGTCGGGGGTGTGTTTGAGAACCACCACCGACCGAACTGTGTGCCTTCCGTGCCGAGACGTTACGGTAATTTATGGGTCTTTAATGGTCTTCGTATTGACTGGCGGAGTGAGGTGCGAATAGCCAATTGGACGGATCTTTGTGCTCGCACCGATATCCCTCCATCATCACCGAGATTATCACCAAAGATGGCCTAGTCGGTGTAAAAACATAACCTTCATGCAATCTCATAATCGACATTTCAACTGAACCATCACACGCAAGTTCCGCTCAGTTTGGACGATTTTAAAACAGCAGCAAAAACACCATGCAAATCTTCATAATGATAAAATGCAGCTTCAGGAGGAATTTATTACAGATCATCGTTTACTTTATATTATAACACCAACAACTAGAATTATAATTTCAATGTTACATTAAAATATCGCACACGTTATCATCGCTCTCCATCTTGCAATACAAATCAAACATTTTATTCAAAGGACCCAATGTGCAGTTGAACATTATCACAGGTCTTGTGGAAAGCCTTGGATTCTCGAGCTTAGTTTTTGTCTTGCTCCTGACAACCTGAAACCAAAGCTTCCTGCAGTATGACTTCACACTGGCCCGAGAGCCAAGGAACTTACAGATTGCTTTGATGAACCTTCCATGGCTCCATATGAACACGTTCTTTGGCTTGAAAGCTGAAAGTAAATGCACTCGTTCAGCTTCGTCAGGTGTTTCGATTATAATTATTTATCCTTTTTTATATAAAAGCTATTTCACAATAGAGGAACACGTGTTCTCGACTGATCACCTCCAACATATAGGGTGTTATCCCCTCCAGCCCTCTTTCTGTCCCCCACGCATTCTCCCTCACTCTCCCCTTTCCCCGTCCACGGTAGTATATTTGGCATTCAGGATAAGGTCGAGCGATGAATCCTCAAAAAATTAAAAACAAGAAAAATAACAATCAGAAATTGCAGACCCTTGCCAGGACGACTTTTGTGTGGCGTTGTTGTATTGGTGTGTTATGTAACTAACTATAAGGGCACTCGGTCGGTAGAGCGCATACCTCCGCCACGCAATGCCTGATCCACGAGAACATATCAGGCCAAACACATTTTTGAAATATCGTGCTATATATACATCGTTTTTGGCCCATCTCTCAATGGTGAAGAATCACTTTAAAAGTTAAATAATTCTCGTATCCAGATCCGGTTTCGAATATTTACCAAAATGAATCAATTTGTCGTGGTCACACACCCAACCTGTCCACCCAGTTTCATCCAAATCCGTCCACAACTTTTTGAGATATCCTGCCATATATTAGTTTAGCCCGACCTCTCGATGGTGAAGAATCATAAAAAATTATTAGATTCGGATTCGGATCTTCACGAAAATTGACTCATTCTTCCTTGTCACACACCCAACCTGCCGACCAAATTTCATCCGGATCCATCCACAACTTTTTGAGTTTTCCTGCACACAAACAAACAGACAGAGGGGTGAAAACATAACCTCCTTCACCTTCGGTGGTGGAAGTAATAACAGACAATACTAGAACTGCCACTTTATAGCTGCTACCAGTGATGACCGGGTACCAAGAGGTCCCGCTTTGATCGGACACCTGACCCATGACGTTTTAAATAAATATTATTCAAACGAATTCAGAATGGGATTAAAATAAATTCAATTCAGATCAAATAGAAGACCAAATCGGTACAATCCTGCATTGGAGGAATCAGAAGGTACCCAAACAGGCAAAAAGAAAAGATGACGTCATCGGAAGGAGCCTGGATAGAATTCGCATTTCAGATGCTACTCCTCCACCCTCAAACCCATCCAGGCACAGCCAAGTGAACCTTATTCAAAAATAAATAAAAATAAAAATAAAAAAGGACCATTATCAAAATATGAAATAATTCTGGCTGCCAGACAATGTGTCCAATCACGTTGAAATATAAAACATGCATTCCCCATCACTTCCAGATAGTAAATGTGTAGTTTCACATCAATTAAGCATTTCCAGAGAAAACATGAAATGCTATTCTTCAATCCAATGTGGCTGCCAAACCATGTGACCCATTAATTATTCCTTAACAAACTTGTACACCCATGGATTGGGGAACTTTTGTGTGAAGTTTCCCCTCGGTCTGTCCAGCCGTTCTGTCGAAGATTAATTTTTTTTACAGGTTTTAGGGTAAATCCAAAATGGCTGCCAAACTATGTGACCTACGACATCATATGTGTGAACCTTTTGTTCCTCATGGATAGGTGGTCATACCTGCAAAGTTTTGCCTCGACCTGTTCAGCGACTTCAGAGAAGATTTTTGAAGGTTAAAACAAAAATAAATAAATAAATAAATAAATACATAAAGGCCGCCGAATCACGTGACCGATGCCGTCATCAAAAATATTTCCAGCGGACCATTTTATCGCGAGATGACTCAAAAGTTTTCATACTGATCAGATGGAATGTTCCACATATGCAATTATGACGAAGGCACCGATGATGTCATAAAAAAAAAAATCACTTATTCCCCACGAGTTGGCTTTGAGTGCCAAGTTTCAATATTTTTCCTGCGTGCAGTTTCAAAGATGGAGGTCCAAAGTTTTTCCAACATGGCTACCACACTACATGATCTATGACGTCATAAATGATTAAAACATGCCACATGAGTAGTCCCACGAATGGTGAAAATTTCGTCTCAATCTGACAAGCGGTTGCAGAGAAAAACACGAATGCTCTGCGTGGATAAACGGACAAACAAACAAACAAACAAACAGAACCAAACGCAATGCCCTCTCCTTCAGCGAGGGTAACCAGGAAACCCAAACACAAACACACAGCATCAAATGCACGTTCGTCCAATAGATTCCTTCTCATCACACACAAAGGGTTACGGGAAGAGCTCATGAGAGTTTAGGGTGGTCCCAGGAATGATTCCACGAAACCCGAGAAGGCAGAATGAACACATCACATGCGCACTTAATAATGGTCACTCGTAATTATGGTTCATTAAAATATCACGAAGAGCAGAGCTGACAAGCTGCGGTCATTTCACAAACACTTCATATGGATTATTATGATCCTTTAACTCATTTGAACCACTTTAAAATCGTGGACGTGTCTTCACAATCGAAATTATAATCACCATGAAGAGGAGAATGAAGAGGTTATACATCACAAACTAAGATACTTTCACATGACTTATGGAGCTGCCAATTTGTAAAAAAAACTCTCACAATGTGGCAATTATCTTGGTGTCACGGGGAAAACTTGCTGGCTACTTGTACCATTTCACGTGGTCCTGCCTGGTCCACAAAGGACCCGAGCGAACGTGCGTCGGGAGCAGAGAATTCCCAATCAGTGTCATTTCACTCCAAGGCAGTTCGGAACCCAGATGGAGTCTTCACTCCAAGGCAGTTCGGAACCCAGGTGGAGTCTTTCACTCCAAGGCAGTTCGGAACCCAGATGGAGTCTCACTCCAAGGAAGTTCGGAACCCAGATGGAGTCTTCACTCCAAGGCAGTTCGGAACCCAGGTGGAGTCTTCACTCCAAGGCAGTTCGGAACCCAGGTGGAGTCTTCATTCCAAGGCAGTTCGGAACCCAGATGGAGTCTTCACTCCAAGGCAGTTCGGAACCCAGATGGAGTCTTCACTCCAAGGCAAGTTCGGAACCCAGGTGGAGTCTTCACTCCAAGGCAAGGTTCGGAACCCAGATGGAGTCTTTACTCCAAAGAAGTTCGGAATCAGATGGAGTCTTCACTCCAAGGCAGTTCGGAACTCAGGTGGAGTCATCACTCCAAGGCAGTTCGGACCCGGTGGAGTCTTCACTCCAAGCAGTTCGGAACCAGATGGAGTCTTCACTCCAAAGCAGTTCAGAACCCAGATGGAGTCTTCACTCCAAAGGCAGTTCGGAAGCCTACAGGTGGAGTCTTCACTCCAAGGCCAGTTCGGAACCCAGGTGGAGTCTTCACTCCAAGGCAGTTCGGAACCCAGGTGGAGTCTTCTCTCCAAGGCAGTTCGGAACCCAGGTGGAGTCTTCACTCCAAGGCAGTTCGGAACGCAGATGGAGTCTTCACTCCAAAGCAGTTCGGAACCCAGATGGAGTCTTCACTGCAAGGCAGTTCGGAACC
>CM068963.1:119529261-119539833 GCA_035128595.1 Eptatretus atami
TTTAAAAGATAGAGCACAGCAACGACCAAGAGGTTTGGTTATAACAGTGCCAGGCTTTGATGGGCCAAATGGCTTCCATTCTGTGTTGAAGTTTCCTTTTGAGGAAACATATTATTGTTATTATAAGTAGTATGCAAAGAACGTTCTTTGTTTTTGTTTTTTTTTTGTGTTACAAAGTCAAGGTTCATGAAGAGGCTAGACACAGAATGGATCAGGATGCAAAGAACAAAAGGAGCAACAGAAAAGATAGAAGGATGGACATCAACAGTAGGGCTGTGAATGAACGAGACATGTTATTCGGGCAAGAATTGAGTCAGGAGAGACACAGGGGTGGACAAGATGGATACAGAAGCATAACTCTCAAGGAAAGGACAAAATTAGAAATTTGGAAGGGAGGCTTTGAGTTAGGTTGGGGGGGGGATTAACAAGGGTAGGAAGATCATGAGTTTTGGACTTGGGAATCTGAGATGGTGGTGAACAGCTGTCTTGAAGAGCCGAGAGGGAAGAATGAGTTTTTACCAGTCAACTCATCTTAGTCAAGTTTTGTAACAAAATGTTGCATAAAAATAATGCAAGGAAAAAAACTGGAAAAGGGGTTAAGAGACAGAGAAAGGATTGGAAGGAAGAGAACAGCATGTTTAAAAATAAATCTCTCTTTCGAACCATTCTTGCGAAGCATTGAGAGTTACTGAACTCTCTGAGAAGTGCACAGTGAAAGAGGAGACATGTTTGTACCTGTAATGTAGAGATGCATGCTAGGTGTTTTTCTAAATCTTGGTGTAAGTTTGCTACCAGCAAGCGGGTGTGCCCTGGAATCCAGTGCCTTTTTAACCGAGCTCATCCTTGCTGTTTCAGCGAGCCTGCATCCCATTTGTCCTTTACAGATTCTGCTTATGCACGGGCATTTTCTCCTCCAGTCCTGTTGTGTCTTTCAAACCCTACAGTTCAACGAAACTGCAATATAAAAACAGTACATCCAAACTTTTACCAGGTTAACGAGATGGTATTCAGAGAATACGTACCCTGCGCAGTCTTGAGAAGGATTGTGGTGTGAGCCAACTCTTTTGTTTTTTAAAGATTTTTTTCTTTTGATCCAATATGGCTGCCAGATCACGTGACAAATGATGTAATTTTTGTGAAGTCCTGTTCAAATTGGATGAAAATTGACAATTTAGAAATTCCACCCTATGTTGACCTTTAGCCTATTTGACCTCAAAATTAAGTGGTAGTTGAATTCAATGACCAAATGTGCAAATCCATCATATTTCAAGTCAATCGATGAAAATTGACAATTTTAGAAATTCGGCCTATGTTTTGACCTTTTGGCCTATGCTGACCTCAAACATAGTTGGTGGTTTAATTTAGTGACTGATATGCAAATCCTCTTTCAAATTTCAAGTCAATTGGATAAAAATTGTTCAAATTTGCGACAATTGGCCTATTGTTGACCTTTTCACCTTTTTATGACCACCTCACTCAACAAGGAGCTTAGAGGAAAAAGCAGAAAAGATGGTAACACAGGTTGTTATGGAACAATAGACCATTTATTGTGAAAACAAAACCATACTCGAAAACTTCAAGCTCTGACAAACCAACTTACCTACAGCCTGGATAGATTACAAAGAGGTGTTTGGTCGTGTCCCACATTCTATGGATATAATAATGCATGCAAGTGTACAAAATGATCCCCAGAGAGTCACACTGATTGAGAAAGCAATGATGCTCTGGACCACAACTCTGATACTACCTTACCTGGAAGTAAATATTAAAATCCCAGGAGTAAAGATACGACGTGGTATCTTACAAGGTGACAGCCTTTTCCACTTCCTGTTTTGTCTCGCTCTGGACCCACTGAGTAACGTCATCAACGAACAAGGACATGGATGCAGTTTCGACATGCCACAAAAATGACAAGACAAACAAGAAAGAAAAATAGGTGCACACACCGACTATACATGAATGATACAAAACTCTTTGCCCCAAATGATAAGAAATTGGCAGATCAACTGAAACTAGTAAGCAGCACCCGGAGGACATTCAAATGGAGTTTGGTCTGACTAATGAGCCAAATGTACATTTGTACAGGAAAAAAAAAATAAAAGAACAACATCTCAATCGATCAAATTACAACAATACAGGAATTTTAAAAACGAAGCATCCTTGTGAATACCTCGGAATAGAAGAAGGTCCCCAGGTACAACACAAAAAATGTGTAAATTAATCAGCAAAGAGACCTACGCAGAATAAGACAAATTCTGAAGTCATCCTCTATCCAATAAACAAAACCTAAAGCTATAAACCAACTTGCATGCCAATATTCCAAAACAGCTGTGCAGTTATAAACTTGCCAATGGAGATCAACAATTTAAGATACCAAAACAAGGAAACTTCTAACTATCATAAGATAGACAGTCTCCAAAGCAGTTTCCGACTGGGCATCCTCTATCATGAAAAGTCCTTCCTTGGCACACCTGAGCTCCTGACCACATTACAAAGCTTTTGTCTGCAGCCTGATGGAGTACTGCTCTCCGCTCGAGCTGGTGCTCCCGCCTCTCACCTTTCTCGCTTCACGGTGTGGAGACCAAGGCATTTAGGATCATTGGTATCTCCCGCGATGAGGATGAGTCTTTGGGTCTTTCACTCTTCTCACCACAGGCAGGTCGGTGGTCTTTTCGTCTTCACCATCTCCTCTCCGGCCTCATCCCCCTGCTCTGTCTGAGATATGTCCCCCCCCCACCCCACCCTCATATTTCCGCAGGGCGCTCAAGGTCCACCAGCAACCCCCTTCTGATAAAACTACCAAAATTAAGAATTACTACCCACCTTCACTCTTTCATTCCTCTGTTTTCCTACCTTTGTAAAAAACTCCCACACTCTCTTCAAATCCCATTCTTCCCTCCAGGTCTTCAAAACAGCTGTTCACCACCACCTCTTATCGTCCCCCATCCAAATCCTCGATCTTTTTCTTCCCCCGTTAATCCACCCCAAACCCACCTCCTTCAAATTCCCTGCTTTCCTTCTGAATGTCTCTGTGGTGTCCATTTGTTTGCCTGTGGACCCCACCCCATCCCTCTCCCTTCCACAGATCTCCTCATATCTCTGTTCCCCACTGTTTTTTTCCTTACCTCTCCCACCCCTCTTGCCTCCTGCTCCCCTTATTGTACATTCTGTGTGTTAGCTCTTATACGAGCCTCGACACTGTATTTCAAAACAAACAAACAAACAAAAAAAGTTCGACAAAAACCAATGCATGCCGACTGGGGTATGTCGGCTGTACGAATCGAGAAGGGCAGTTGTACGAACCGAGAAGAGGCAGGAGGTGGTTTGATGGAGCTTGTTCTACACACCATGTTCTGTGCACCAAGTGCACAGAACATCATGTGTAGGACTAGCAGAGTATGTGAAATGCTCAACAGGACTATCGAGATTAACATTTGTATACGAGCAAGAAAACAACAGACCAGAAGATCCTTAATCCATTTAGCAACAAACTTACAAAAAACAGGTGCAAATTAGAAGGGCACTCAGTAGAGCGCATACCTATGCCACGTAATGACTGAACCACAGAAACATGTCAGGCCCAATACAGTTTGAAATATCATGCTATATATGGTTTTTGGCCCTATCTCTCAATGATGAAGAATCACTTAAAAATTAAATAATTTCGTATCCATATCTGGAGTCGGTATCTTCACCGAAATCGAACCAATTCGTCATGGTCACACACCCAACCCGTCCACAAGTTTCATCTGAATC
This sequence comes from Eptatretus atami, assembly GCA_035128595.1. Classification (NCBI taxonomy): domain Eukaryota; kingdom Metazoa; phylum Chordata; class Myxini; order Myxiniformes; family Myxinidae; genus Eptatretus; species Eptatretus atami. Next base: position 119,533,018 of record CM068963.1, read on the forward strand.
CGTCTGCCAACTTTTTGAGATATCGTGCTATACATCAGTTTAAACCCTTTCTCTCAATGGTGAATATTCACTTAAAAATTATCGGATCCGGATTCTTCACTAAAATTAAGTCATTTCTTCTCGTCACACACCCAACGTGTCTACCCAGTTTCATCGAATCCGTGTGCAACTTTTTGAGATATCGTGCTATGTATCATTTTTGGCCCGATCTTCAATGTTGAGAATCACTAAAAAAAATTCATGTAGTCAGATCCGAATCCGGATCTTCACCAAAATCTAATCAGTTCGTCCATGTTACACAACCAACCTCCCTACCAATTTCATCTGGATCCATCTACAACTTTTTGAGATATCCTGTTAACGGGCGAACAGACAAACAAACAGACAGACAGAGAGGGGTGAAAACATATCCTCCTTCACCTTGGTGGCAGAGGTAAAAACATAGCCCCAATGATTGCAAAGAAAAAAAAAAGCGGAAAAATTAAAAAAAGAAATATCAGCAGAACATACTCTGACAAATGGGAGAATGACAAAAGAGCAGGAACATTTTTTAAAAAGAGCTGACAGGACAGGGATCGACCAAATAAGGCTCTTTGAATGGCTAAGAATAGGTCAAATCAGTTGGATGGAGGAACGAGTCATCATCAATGCCCAAGACCAAGGACATTACATTAACTAGAAGCACCCGCTCCCTCCAGGAGCTGTCAAGGGGGTCATGTTATTATATTTATGCTATTTTTACTCCAAGGGTCCCAGGATTACACACCCAAAAAATGGTTGCGATCGGTTCAGCCATTTTGCGGTACCTGCGGAACAGACAACGGACAGACGGTGAATTTAGTAAGATGCCTGAAAATGGTGGGATTGAGCCAATCGGACAAATGCAGGTTTGTCGGGAAGAACCAGAATGTCCAGTCACCAGTGGTGTAGTCTAGGTTTTTGTAGTGAGTATACTGTGATGATCCCGAATCCCTCCCGCCTTCCCACATCTGTGCCGGAGCGACACCCCATAAGCACCACGGCACTAACACATACACTACATGCATCCACACACAATTGAGAGCATTCTACAAGACTGGGTATGTGTTATCAACAAATTATAGCAACACAGACTATAACAGCTAATGACATTTACAGCTGGGAAGATTTAAACGCTTTGGACTGATTTTCTACCGTTTAGTGATCCCTAGTGATTTTGCATGGCTGGAGGATACGAATTAAAACAGTATGTTCACTTGTCTTCCAAACCATCATTTATTCATTCACTTGCCATTGCAGTTAAAGACCGAATTGCGGCAAGTTTTACAAAGAAAAAAAAATATGACACATATGACACAAATATTAAAATCATCTTCTATTAAAAAGTCCATAAAAAGGGCACAACATCAATTGTATGCAAACATGCAGAGTTTCAAAATATCAATATTAAAAATTCTAGTAAGGTGTAATGTATATAGTCATACATCTATGAAGCCAAGAAGGGATGGATTGTGAAAGTAATATAAATTAAGGTTACAAAAATATTAACATTATATTTGTGATTAGTTCAAAGATAAAATGCCAGTCAGTGATCTTGAAAATCAACGTCTATTCATATTCAAAATAAGGATCAAGAAGAGCATGGGACTATTGCTAAATCGAGTCGCATAATCTTCGTGGGGTGGGGGAGGTAGAAGGGGTGGGTGGGGTAACTAGCCTGGTAGTCTACAAAACTTTCAAATATGTTTGTACTCAGGCATCTGAGGTGTGCTTTGCCTCCTTGCTTGTGTGGCAGAGCGATGGCTTCTCAACCATGTGTGACGTACTTCCTTGGCTCAAAAAGACTTACAGGGGGCCATTGATGCTGATCTCATCAAATTACTTACATTGGACAACAACAATGTAGATCTCTTGTCCGTGCATACATTGTTCATTAGACTGAAACCCCTTTCACACTCAGCCGTGCTGCAAGGGATGGTCTGCATGCATCGTAGAGAGGTTTTAGGCTTTCAGGCTCACTGTGTGGGTGCTCAAGGAAATCTCTCATACCATTAACTGCTTGGTCTTCACAAAGATTGAACCGCCTGCACAGTCGTTTCACTCGTGACTCACCATACCGTATGCCAGGTGTTGAGGCCAGTTGCTTGTGTCCAGAATGCTGAGATCAAGAAGCATTTCACTTTCAAATGAGAGGCGCTTCTCCATATTGTTGATCAGACTTTGTAGGAATTGCTTTGCATTGATTGTGTGAGCTTTCCATTTGACTCCAGGGAAACCGATCCAAAATGTCCCGAAGCCTTTGCTTTTAATGCCACTCCGACATCTCTCCTGGACAGTCTTTGAATGACGCCAGCAATCGGATGGTGCGCTTCAGAAGCTGTTCTGCTCTCAATAGTGTGATTGAATGGGCCTGGAGTTGCTGAGACAGGTTTGCAAGTTCAGACAGTACATCGTACATGAGTCCAAGGTCACACAGAAATTCCTTGCTTTGCATACGATGTGCCAGACCTCTGTAAGTTTGCCTCTCTTTGCTGTTTCTTGTTTGGTCTCCCGCAGCATTTTCAAAGTGTCTGTTGAGTGCTTCATATGATCTCCACACAGCCTTTAGCACGGAAGCTGCTGGCCACCATCGCGTATTTAAAACTCTGCCAATTTTCTTGACTCGTGAGCCCACTTCTAGTGCTGCTTCCAGAAGTTCCCGTGAATTTTTATTGGACTGACTGTAGAGATTGTGGATCTCTCCATGAATGCTTTGAAGTGGTTGATTGACTGAACCTCATCCACAGCATCAGATACAGCCAGTTCCAAGGTGGTTCATGCAGTGCCATGTGAAGAGGTTAGGGTACCTTGCAGTCAACCTGGTTGCCACACCAGAATTCTTGCCTACATGACACTGGCTCCATCAGAAACAAATGAGATCAGTTCTTTTGAAGCCACTCTTCACTGAAGCCTGCAGCGTCCAAACAGCTCAATAGGGCTTCCTCTATACCTCTGCCTTTTGGCTTTCTAGCTCAACCAGCTCCAGAAACACAAATTCCGGAGTAGCTCCATCTATAGAGGCTTTCACATTGACAGTCATGGCAGATTTGTGGCTGAGAGATGTAGCCTCGTCAATGAGAACAGACAACTTGCTTGAAGAAGACACAATGCTGTTAACAATTTTCTTCTGCATCTCTTTTGCTATGTGTTTCTGTAACGATTTGAGTGCAGACTAGTGCCCATGCTGACACCATTTTTTCCCTGAAGCTCAATGAGATTGTCATGGTCAGTGAAAGGTCGGTTCATCTTAGCAAGTAGTATGCTGTCCTGAATACAGCATCTGTCTCAGCTAACACAGTCTCTGACACAGCTCTACCACATTTCCAAGTAAATCCTGTCCACCCTTTTCAGTGAGCTCCTGACTATTTCGTGTGCCCTGGACATCTGATGTCGTCGAATCTTGTTCCTCAAGGAGCCAGGGCTGTTTGTCTGTTTCCGTTTGAGCCTGAGGACTGGATCTTAAAGGAAACCCACTCCTCAGATATGGACACTCTTTTTTCTGTGTAGACGCCAGTTGATTTTGTGTGCTACAAATAGCACAACCTGGAAGTAAATAAAAACATGGCTAATTAACATCATCATACAAGTTGTCCTTTTTGTATCTATATTACAATAGCACCTAGTGCTGAACAAGGCCAAAATCTACTCAAAAGTATTTAATGAACAGTTTACAATCTTCACACCATGGCTAACCAATTCATGACAAGGAGAGGAAAGGAGACAAATGTTCCACTCTTTCAATAGGTCTAATTATCTGACAACTATTGATATTTAACATACCATTTAGTAATTTAATGGTGTAAAAGTCTGAAATTACTGCACCTTTAAGATGACCATGAATTAACTATCCTTCCATTTGCACGTAGAATCTAACTTTATGAATTCCAATTGTTATACCGCAGATTTGCATGTTGGCTGATATTTACCTAACTTTCTGTCCCTCCATTCTAACCAAGGATGCCGGTTTTTAAATTCCATAGCCTGACTCTCAGTCCACAAGGCTGGCCAGGAGTTCTCATCTAGAAAGAACAAGGAGATACAGTGTGATCACAGCATTGTATTCTGTTGATTACTGGACCCACACACAAACACGCACACACGTTTTCTTGTGGCGGATTTTTCTCTTCAGATCAATATTAATCCACAGGAGGGAGTCTCTCGTTTTTGCACGCCGATGGAACTGTTAGAGACTGGAATAGTCTGAATGCATCAGGTGTCAGAACCCCCAATGTTGACACTTCCAAAGAGGCTTTGTGCGCTAGTTTGCATGTAATCACCAGGTTCAAGTGCACGAGTCTTCAGCATTGAAGTTAAGCACTAAATTGGATGAAGTTTTTTTTTTAAATAATGAGCTATGGTTGAACAATAGCACTATGAGGATGAGGCATAGGCCTAAGCCAAACTCAAGGGAAGGCAATAGCACACTAGGCCTAATAGTCATCCTCATGGGCCAATCAATGGTTCACAGCTAACTGACAATTTATTGCCTGGACCTGAAACATATATATATATATATATATTATATATATATATATATTATATATATAATGTATAATCCGAAAACAGAATTCAAAAATAACTTTCCGTCGTTCGTCAGAGCCGTTGGAGTGAATTTGCATATTTTTCCACCGCTGCCTTAAAATCTCTAATTTAATCATTTAAAATCACAGAGCTTAGTGGAACTCCTTATTTTGTCAGTCTATCCTTCCTCTTGTCCTCGTGCCGACGGAAAAATTATTCGGATGATGGTGGAAGAGAAATTCCTTCCGGAATGTTATTTTTCCCAGTACGAAATGCAAGCCGCGGCTAAACTGCGAAACATAGCCGTTTTTAATCGGATTTTCGAGGTAACTCATTACCACCCTATAGATACGATAAATCCGAAAACAGATTGAAAATTTTTCGTTCCCTTCGATGGCGGAGCGCCAAATGTCGCGGCCCGCCAACAATCGTTTTTTCTGTAATTTAATCATCACAAGTCCGACAACCGAATGATACCCCTCGTTTCGTAGGTCTATACCTCACCTACCTCCAAGTACCGATGAAAAAATTATTTACATTAACCGCCGCTAAGGGAATTAATCAGCGCATTTATTTCCTGTTCTCAAAGTACCCAAAGCTGCTTTAGTCGCCAAAATACCAAAAATCCTCCGATTTTCACCTGGTTTTCTACGTTGGATTTAGCCGATGGCTATCGACTGCGAAATCTGAAAACAGAATCCAAAATATCTTTCCGTTCGTTCGTGAGAGCCGGTAGAGTGAAACTGCATCACAGCCGTAAGGCCTAACGTTAATCGAATAGGCCAGCGGCGCGAAGTCCTTTATTCGCTCATAACTCGACAACACAAAGTCACACAAATTCAACACACACATCATCGTGCAGGTAATAACGTCAGGCATCCGGCGATATCAGTTATAAAGGTGAAAGAAGCCATTTTGGTCGCTAAAGGGGCCCGAACCGTTGCGGCCTACAACTACCTAGGCGTGACGCTCCGGGCCGCGAAGCCGCGATTTCTTTAAACACTCATAAAATGACGATACAAATTCGAAAAACGTCCAAACATACCTCAAAATGTTCAGGTAGTTTTCCGTCCTCCCTGAGCTCGCCTTAGGATAGACCAATAATTAATTGCAATCCCCCACACCCCCCTCCCTCATAGAGAGATTAACTAATTTGTATGCGACTTTCACTTACCAGGTGTAGCGTTAGCATCAGGCTGCTCCTTTTCTGTAGTTTCTGTAGTGTCATCCGAAGCGGCAGTAACTTCAGGGCCAGGCTTACGAAAACACTCCAAAGAGTGTGTTTGCTTTCTTTTCATAATGTTAGCTAATTAAAAACTTGCAACGCTAGCTACTGTCAAACACGTGTTCATCGTTGGTAGGTGCGTGAGCGTGAGTCAGGTCTAGGTCACGTGTCACAGCCAGTGAGCCACCGCGTTTCACGCTTTGTACAGCACCGCACTGGAGTGGGGGTGAATTTTATGAATGAGATGAATGAAGTAGATGGCTTCCCCTGCAAGGCTTATTTTATTGCAGTTATATCTACCCGGTATGTGGGAACAAAATCAATGAACTGAAAGTTCTGTCACAAAACTATATCGTTACGTATCCTTGCGCAGTTTTAAGTGGGTATACGGAAATCCTGGAGCTTTCTTAGTGGGTATACGGCGTATACCTGGTATCACGTAGACTACACCACTCAATGTTCACACTTGATGGGATCATCTGTCATACGTGAGTATTATACTTTCATTTTCAAGGATTGGATCTGGTTTGGTTTCCATGATTGTTCTGGGACCGGGACGTTGAAATGTTTACAGTGTGCCAGTGGATTATCCACATATGCTGTTATGTCTTTCTGTCTGCAGCTGCTCAGACATGAGTTGCTTTGTTTTTTTTACATCCCGAAAGGAAGTGACTGGCAGTGGTGTAGTCTACGTGATACGCAGGTATACGCCGTATACCCACTAAGAAGCTCCAGGATTTCCGTATACCCACTTAAAACTGCGCAAGGATACGTAACGACATAGTTTTGTGACAGAACTTTCAGTTCATTGATTTTGTTCCCACATACCGGGTAGAGTATAACTGCAATAAAATAAGCCTTGCAGGGGAAGCCATCTACTTCATTCATCTCCATTCATAAAATTCACCCCCACTCCACTGCGGTGCTGTTACAAAGCGTGAAACGCGGTGGCTCACTGGCTGTGACACGTGACCTAGACCTAACCTCACGCTCACGCACCTACCAACGATGAACATGTGTTTGACAGTAGCTGGCGTTGCAAGTTTTTAATT
>CM068963.1:119572003-119593675 GCA_035128595.1 Eptatretus atami
AACCCTTCCACTAACTAGTGCTCCTTTGCCCACGACGAGGATGTTCGCTACATCCTGGCCGGGGATCGGGAACTTGTGCAAAGGCTCGGTAGGCCTTGCATCGACAAGGCAGCGGTTTGCAACTTGCTTGTCCCCTTCCGTTGGCCGATAATTTAAAGTGTAACGTCGTTGTAGGGTTCGTTGGATGGTTGTTAGATGTAATAACCTACCTAAAAGGACATCGCAACGCACACCTTTGATTCTCCCACTAGACAAAAGGAAGGGACCTGTCTCACATGTACTTAACGGAATAACTGACTCTTGGGACATCTGTATGTTTGAATGCATATGGTTTCCAGATCCGTAACAATATATATATATATATATATATACACACAGCGATGGAATCTCCCCTGAAATGAGTCACCTTGAATTTCGGGGATTACCACTCCAACGAAGAAACTCGGGTTTAATTAATGCACTCGGACATTCCACAAAGGAGAAGGAGAAATAAATTTTGACATCATCAGTTTCAGAGATTGTATATTATTACCTAGCAAATACAACCATCACTTTCGCCTATGAGAATATTAAGACGGGGGGGGGGGGGGTAGTGAGGAAGGGGTGAGGAAAGGGGAGATAAGTGGGGAGAAGAGAAGAAGTGGTGGGAGTGGGGGGGGGAGGAGAGAACAGCAGGCCTCACTACAAGTCACTGTACACTCTGGGAGAGGGATGGAGCAAGGAAGATTGGGGGGGGTGGGGGGAGGAGGGTTGGAGTGGAAGGAGGTGTTCTGGACGTGTTTGATGGTGGAATTGAGGAAAGCGGGTGGGGATGGTCCCTTTTGCCGGCATTAGTACAGGATTGAACGAAATTGCATACATTAAAACTACACATTCAAACAGGTCATACTAAACAATGCGAGCCACCGCCCGGAGACATCCATGGGGGGTGGAGGGTTGGAGGAGGGTAGCGTGAGGGGAAGGAAGGAAAGCAATGTGATGGCAGGGGGAAGGAGTCGTGAGGGCAGGGGGAAGAGGAAGGTGGTGCGAGGCAAGCGGAAGGCGGCATGAGGGGAAGGGGAAAGAGGTGTGAGGGGAAGGGAAAGCGGCACGAAGGGAGCAGAAGGCAGCGTACCAGGGTGTTACCAGGGCAGGTACATAAAACTGGCGGGAGCTTGAAAAAAAAATCCGTGCTATCTAACTGCAAAGGCCTGCCTGCATGCATGCCCTCCCCCCCCCCCCCAATAAAGCGTTCCTCCAACCTCTTCATGGTCCATGTTAACAGTGCATATGCACTGATGTACTCATCCTTTCACTTGCCAATTTCCCCACACCCACACTGCACAGTGGCACGTCCCGTGTGGCTTTGATGCTGCAGCACGTCCACTATCAAGATGGCTTTAGTGCTGCAGCAGGTCTGATTTCCATGTGCAGAAGCACATGATTCACAAAACAGCCATATAACCTCCTCCACAGCGACACACCACAGGACCAGCTTAAAGTTCGAGTTCAGATCGCACGCCTGTGATCGTCCCAACAGTAGAGAAAAATCTTAATGCTTTGCTTAATACACACACTTAATTTTATTTTTTTTAAATCACTCATTTGGCAAAATTTTCAGATTTCACTCCAGATTTTGACCCTTATTTAGTCCACAAGATCCGATTCTCGAATAAGACTTCAATGATATACTTCAATTAGTTTGTGAGAGTAGATCGTGTTTCTAAATCAAGACATGTTTGAATAGGCCAAACAAAATGTCAAATTAAGACCCCAGCAAGCCGACAGAGGGCTGACCAAGGATGACGCCTTGCTAAAGGATAATTAAATAAAATTATTAATCATCTTCAAAAGGTGCGTTTCAATTTTCAACCATTTCTATACGAAGTTGGCGGGGGATAATTAACCCAAGCATCCAATTTTCATTCATGCACTAGCTCGGAGTTTCGTGAGTATCCATGCAAAGTTTCAGGCCACAAGGTTTCATGGTTTTGGAGTAATGGAGGACGGACGCACACACACACCTACTTTAGTTGTAAACATTAATGATGAAGGCATACCTCTAAATTACTGAAACGTATTAAAATTTTCCGTTGCAATGTTTTCTCTTTCTTCCTCAAGGATAACATCCTCAGAATTTTGACAACTCTCTCCTCAGCAGTCTCTGCAAGCTGTTACACATTTCAGTCCGTTTTTATGACAAGAACATACATCGTTTCCACATGGATTCTGGGACAAAACCTTACATTTACGTCGGACAAACTTCAACAGGCTTTCTGGTGCTGCATCCAAATCTGTCATACCTGGCATTAATACTGTACCATCAAGTTTGCAACCCAATTGGATACGATCCAAGTCATCGTTTGTGAGCTTTCTCCAAACGATGACTTGTAGGTGAACCCACAAACGGGGAAAATGCTCTGCTCTTTCTGTTGGTGGAAGTTTCTTGGGATTGAGTGATGTTTTGTTTGAAAATACCATCTCCATGAATTTAGCATACCATAAACTGGTCAAGGAATCTTCTCGCTTGCCGGCATATATGGCAACAAATCATCAGATCCCAGCTTTGCCAATATGTTCCACCATCACACCAGGATCATTCATCAAGGATGATATCTTCTGCAATTCTTCAGATTCTTTTATCTTTTCATGCAGGCCAGTTCTTCCCTGCCAGAATGTTGCAGAGGTCGTGTCGCAACCACCCCACGCATGAATAAACAGAATATGTGATGTTCCTCCTTTGCCTGCTTTGTTTACAATATCACGTATTTTCCATACCATCAAATCTCTCCTCTCTGTCTTCTTTGCATCTGAGAGAAAGTAGATATCTGCCATTTTCTGGTTCCAGTAGTAAATCAAAAGGACAAGCACATCCGTGTCATCTACTTCGACATCGACTTCTGTCCCTCAAATTGCAAATTTAAACTATCATGCAAACTATCAGTATCAACATCTCCAGTACTGTTATGAACAATCTGCCCATCGGCTTCCATGTAGCAGCTCAGCAACGCAATTTACTGACTTTTATTCCTCTTATTCAAAAGAAATGTCTGCTGCTTATTGCGAGTCTCCATCAATTCACTTAGCTGAACGTCCACACATATTTTCCCAACTCTTCTCTGATGCTCGTGATCTTTTGTGGACGGACCCTGCTCATAGACATCGAAAACAACGCAACTGTGTCCATACTTTCACACATAGCTTACATATTGCTTGACAATATCTTTGCAGGTTGCTGCCTTCGCCCACTTATCCCTATGAACAAGGACTCCATGATCAAGAACATCCATTGGTTGCTTCTTTCGTTCAGCCGGTTGCACAGCAGTTGTAAGTGCTTTTGTTAATTGTGCCTTCACAGATTTACACAAAGCATTGTCCTTGAAATCGAGAAGTTGGGATTGTTGTAAGTTCACAGTTGAAGTATGGGGTCATGTCTTCCTCACTCTGTACAATAGCTATCAGCCAAGAAAATATAAGGGTTGAGTGGAGATGAACTTTGTGATTATCATCTTTGATTCGTGGATACAAGATGGTCCAAAGATCAAACTTGCTCACTTCTTCCAATTGATCCTTCGACGACACTCACATCAGAGCCGTTTCTGGATTTCCCCCCCACACCCCAACATGCTCAACCACAGCTTTACCGTTGGCGACCTTTCAGAAAGCAATGGTCCATACTTGAGTAAATACTCCTCCAACTTTATCAGTTCCTTTGATTCTGCTGCAATGGCAACTGGTATAGATTTCTCTAATTCCTTCGTGCAAAATCACGAATCTTCTCTACCCCAGTCGCAGCAAATTTGGCCTGTATGTTTATATCACTACATGCTTCATTTGATTGCTCTTCTGATTCATTAGGGTCAAAAGTCTTATTTGCATTTTATTCCATTGATAAAACTGCCATCACCTTATTCACTAGCACAGCCTCTACCAAGAAATGCCCACGGAAAGCCCTTGAAACAGCTTTTCCTGAATTACTGTGGGTCACTGCATGAGGAACTTGAGTTTCTTCTAATCCTGAGACCTTCATCATTGAACCGATGCCACCCATGAAGTTCATCATTATGTGAAATCTGCAAAGTCCACAAAGTATATTCATCGATATTGCTTTGATAATTTCCATTGCTTTGAGCCACAAGGGTTGATTGATTTATATTCAAAAAATAAAGCTGAGCAATCGAATATACCAACCCCATGTTTCACAATCAAAGTTGAGTGAAAGCAGGTCTCATCGGATTGATTTAAAATCGATGATTGGAAGAAGTACTTCAGATTCCGGAGTCGAACATTGATCATCAGAGAATGGCTGGTACTGAAGGAGTTAAGTCTTCATCTCAGATCCTTTGTCAGAGTCCAAGTCTCACATCCGTAGAACAAGACCGGAAGCACCAATAACCTGAAGACTCGGACCTTTGTCCTCTTGCACAGGTACCGGCAGCGCCACACCCCATGATCCAGTGAATCCATGACTCCCCAGGCCTGACCCAGACATCTATTGACCTCTGGCTCACAACCAGTAGAGACATGAATGTCACTGCCAAGGTAAGTGAATCTCTCCATGACCTGAACATCGTCACCACAAACAGGCACAGACAAGATAGCAGCATCCAAGATGTCATTGAAAGCCTGAATCTTAGTTGTGACCCAGGCAACCCAGAGTCCCAGCGGCTCCGATTCAGCCTGACCAGTTTGGTCTTGGTTTTGCTGAACTTCCATCCAGTGCCAAAGCACATCAGAGTATCGTTCCGATGGCAACATGTGCGGAAATTGCAATTGAAAAATGCGTTTGTAGATGACTGAGGCTAGGCTTTTCTCAGGTGGTCCTATGTATTGGAAAATTGGCACTCCCTATCTTTCACCAACTCATTCACCTGGGTGCGTTTTTGTCTACTGACTCTCACGACTTTTAGATGAGTGGTGTGCTGTCTTTGAGAGTTGAAACAGCTATAATACCCATACCATGTCATCATCGAAGTCATCGTCCACATTTTACTTGCTATTACCCAAGTGGTGAAGGTTGCTGTGCTCTGCGCAGCCTAATGGTTTACACTCTCGATATGAAGAAGTGCTGAAAATTCAAACAGTTCCAAAAAGTTTTCCCCAAAAGGGATTATAATGCATTTTTAATATGTTATTCTATTACAAATTGTGCTTCTAATAAAACCAAACCAAGCTTGTTACCTTTTCTTCAGGGTAGGAACCTTTTTTGCCTTAAACGACCAGACTAATGGGGATTGGTGGCAAGTGAGAGGTTGAATTTGGCTCAATTCAATTGATCCAGACCTTTTGAGGAAATATCTTCAAACCATGATGCCTTGTTTTCAGTCTAAGGATGTTTTGAAGTCACTCGACCATTGTGACCTTGTTTATACATCGTTTGGCAAGCAAAGGTTTCTTAGATCAAGGATTGATTACAATGGCTGAATGGTGCGATGATTTTAAGGGTCGCCCATGCAAAAGCAGCTGCTCGTGCAATTTGTGAGATGTTTTGCAAGACAAAAGCACTAGCTTTTGCTTATTTCTGTCATAAATTACAAACGATGCTGTAAACTGCACCAAAAGGCTGGTGTTTGGCATGAGATTGAGGGCAGAGGTTAAAGGGCACTCTCTTTTCCTATTGCAAAAATGCAAGATTCCATTCGGGAGTCTGGTGGATCTGGTTGAACGACATGGTGTGTTCTTCTCATTTTATAAAATCTTGTTGAGAGGAGATTACAACCCGTTGACCTCATGGTCAATGGCCAGCACCTTAGCCGTAACTCTAAATGTATTTACGAGGAGATAAATGGCCCTATATGTGGAACTATCCGGTAAGGGAGACTGTGTTACGGAGCACATGAACTCTCACAGAGCACTCCGAATGGGGATCTGGGGATGAATAAGAGTTTGAGCATAATGGGCAGACTATAAAGGCCTTCAAGAATAAGAAGACTCCAGGGTGCGATGGTATCTCCAATGAGTTTCATAAAGTTATACTGCAGAGTGCAATGACGTCCTTTTCCATGTGCATAATATGTTGTTGTCTTGATTACTAAGTGTGATTGTGTTGCTCCTAAAAAGGTGGTTTGGCAAGTATCGCAAAATGGAGACCCATTTCCTTACCCAACAGCGATTTCAAATAATGGCAGCACTTTTGTTGGTTCGGGAATTGGTAACTACGATTCAAGGAATACATTACAGAGAGTGGAGTTGAGAGCCTGAGAGCCTCGAACATTTTAATGTTGAGAAGTACTTGAGGAATTGTAAGAATCAAATGGACAACAAAAAAAAAGAAAAAAGTTATCATTGTTAGTTTGGATCTTGAGCAAGCCTTTGCTGGTGTTCGTCGGGATTTTCTTCGGGAGATGTTCGCAATAATGTTATTCATTCCAATTTTAGTTCCATCTCCGAAAACTGTGTGCCAGCTCTTGTGCAAAGATTCAATGTCAAAATAAGTTTCACTAATCAAAGGAGGTGCGAGGCAACGTTGCACCTTTTTCAACACTTCTCTTAGCTTTGTCCAGAGAACCCTTCATTAGGAAACTTCATCGTTCTTGTGATGTCCAATTTCCATGACAGGTCCAACAGACACTACTTGACCAACCTGTAAAATGCAATTGTTATTACTTGACATGATCCATCCACTTGGATTGGGAAAGAATGGGGGTTTACGTAGTGTGCGGGTATTCCGGGTTTAACGATTCATTTTATCAATTTGGTTTGGGTGTGCTTACCACCTCGATGCATCTGACTAGCATTTGCAAAACCTTTTCACATGCGAGTGATTGGATAATTATTTGAGGAATTCGGCTTGGGAATCCAGCTGTGGTTAAGCAAAATTGAGGGAGGAAAGTTGAGGTTAATTTGCTTCTCAACGAGTGGTCTCAAAGGGATCTTTATAGTAGAGGGAAGGCTGTGGTCATTTGGGTCAAATCTTTCCATTGCTCTGGAATTTTGCTATAAATGCTTGTTAGGAGGGTCGTGGGGTGTTGGAGGGTGGAGGAGGAGGGGGGGGTTTTCTAAGAGTGAGCTGGCTGGCACAGGATATTCTATTGTGTGTAAAGGTCAATGTCATGGTTTGCCTTCCTAGTTTAGTATATTGGGCTGGGCAAATGTAGTGGGTCAGCTAATATATTTTACCATGGACCAAATACGAACTGAGAATTGTTCACCTTTACGTGAGCTAATGTGTGCAGCTAGTGGCTGCTGGTTGCATCAATTTCTGGGGGTGTGGCTGTGTCGCTGATGCAGTGCCCTCTATTACCAGTATGCTGGTACTCATTTCGCCGACCTCAGAAGGATGACAGGCTGAGTCAACCTACCTGGTGTTATTTCAATGGTGAAACAGGCGCTCAAACTTAAGACCCCAAGATCTTAAGCCAGACACCTTAACCGTCAAACCAACACCAGGCTTGAACCTTTACGTTGACACCTTACGCATGGATTCTACATGTGGGATTATAAGGAATATTTGTACCAGTGATAATCTCAAGGACACCCAAATGCAGAGCTTTAAGGGTTTCATTTGTCATATCAAATTACAAACTCAGTTGTTCAAGATGAAATGTATTGATAACAGAGGGAGGGGGGAGAAAGGGGGAGGGGGGGGGGGGGTTGGGTTGCATAATCGGTTTCTGCGGAGCTGAGCTGCCATGCCAATGTTGTTAATACTTCATCTGCTGAGGACGTTTTCTTCATTCAAGGCTTGATTTTGTATTGTCTGCACTTTGTCTCCTTATTGGGGTGTCACAGGGGGTACCTCATAGGACATTGTTTTGGGTCGTTGCTTTGTGCAGAAAGGCATCAAGTTTGTTCAATCAAAATGGCCTACTAAGATTGTTTTTCATGTTCAACTACGCATATTATCGTTCCGAATTGGCTTCATGGAACCCAAGGCCTACTTTTTGGGAAAACGCCTTTTGAGTGGTTACAAGTTAGCCTGGTGTTTGTGGCTTACGGTTAAGCTGGTTCGTTTAAGATCTTCGAGTCTCAAGTTCAAGCCCCTTCGTTCCATTAAACACCACCAGGTGGACTGACTGAGCTGTAATCCTCCTGAGATTTTTTTTTTATAATTCAACACAATATCGAGGCTCATATATGAGCTAACACAGAACATATAACAGAGGAGCAGGAGACACGAGGGTGGGAGAGGGAAGCAAAACAGTGTGGAACAGACACATGAGGAGATCTGTAGAAGGGAAAGGGATGGGGAGGGTATATGGGGTAAACAAGATGGACACGACAGGGAATTGGAAGGAGGTGGGTTTGGGGTGGAATAACGGGGGGAAAAAGTTCATGGTTTTTGTATGGAGGAAGATAAGAGATGCGAGTGAACAGCTCCTTTGAAGAGCTAGAAGAAGAGTGGGATTGAAGAGAGTATGGGAGTTGTTTCCAGAGGCGGAAAAAAAGAGGAATGAAAGAGTGAAGGTGAGCAGTGATTCGTGTGTTGGTAGTTTTACCAGAAGGGGTTGTTGGCGGACCTTGAGTGCCCTGCGGAAATGTGGTGGGGACAAATCGCAGAGAGAGCAGGGGGGGGCAAGGCTGGAGAGGAGACGGTAAAAGACAGAAAGACCACCGACCAGCCTGCGGTGAGATAGAGAGAGGCCCAAAGACTCAGCCTCATTGTGGGAGATGCCAATGATCTGAAATGCCTTGGTTTCCACAGCGTGAAGCCGAGAAAGGTGGGAGGCAGGAGCACCAGCCCAGAGAGGAGAGCAGTACTCCATCAGGCTGGGACGAAAGCTTTGTAAGTGGTCAGGAGCTCAGGTGGGCCGAGGAAGGACTTTGCACGACGGAGATTCCCAGTCGGCGACTGGCTTTGGAGGCGAAGTTTGAAATGTGGCTTTCCCAGGAAAGGTCATGGCAGATAGTGAGACCCAGAAGCTTGAATAAAAGGACTTCTTCCAGAGGATTTTTGAGAAAGTGGATGGGGGGGGGGGTTCTAAACAGTCCTTTCGGAGAGACATAGTGAGAGTGTGAGTTTTGTCGGATTGAAAGACATGTTCCACGTGTTGGACCAGTTTGTGATTTTATCCAGGTCTGCAGGAGCGAAGAAGCTGCTGCTTGCTGGTTTGAGGGATGACCATGGTACGGCAGAGGGTGGAGTTATCAGCAAGAGATATAGAGGATTTTCCAGAGAGTCGGGAGATCATTGATGAAAACCAGAAAAAAGAACAGGGCCCAGAACGCTACCTTGAGGAACTCCAGCCTGGACAGGAAGAGGGGATGAAAGAACTCCATTTAGGCGCCACACGTTGACTGCGACAGGAGGAAGTCTGCGAGCCATGAGTGGAGATGGCCTTGGATACCATGGGAAGAGAGTTTGGTGAGCAGGGCAGGGTGCCAGACCGTGTCAAAAGCACGTGATATTCCAGGGATACGGCTCGGATTTCCTGTCTGGCATTGAGGACTTCCATCCATTGTTGGGAGAGTAGAAGCAACATATCCAGGGTAGAGTGACCTGGTCTGAAACCAAATTGATGATCGGAAATCAGCCATTGGAGAAGAGGAAGGATTTAATGTCTGAAGCGATGATGGATTCCATAACCTTGCTGATGATTGGGAGAAGGCTGATTGGTCTGTTGTTGCAGGGATCTGTTTTTGCACAGTTTTTATGCAGGGAAGTAATGTATGCTGATTCCCAGGCAGATGGCAGATGACCTTGAGCAAATGAGAGGGTGAATAGAACAAAGAGAGGGTGAGCAAGAGCAGAGAGCAGGTTTTTAGGACACGTGGGCTGATGCGTCTGGACCGGTTGCAGAATCTGAGTCGAGGTTTGACAGCAAGCTCTCCACCTTTCAGGAGAAAAGGAACAGAGTCGGGGACAGTTGGGTGCGACTGGTAAGGTGGGTAGAGAAAGCGATGGATTTTGACACAAGATTTAGCTGCAAACACGAGTTTAGGCATTCAGCCTTTTCATGTGCGGTATCAGCAGTGCGGCCATTTGAGGTAAGGGAGGGAATTGAGGGGAACATACACAGAAACAGATTTGATTAGATGCCACCAGGATTTTGAGGAGGGAGAGAGGTTTGAAAGTTCAGACTTGAGCTTAGAAAGATGTTGTTTTCTGGCTCTCCTGAGGGTAGATACACACTAGTTCCGAGCTTTATGGAAGGAACTGAGATTACCCTCAGTTGGGTTTGCTTTCCATGAGGCAAAGGCAAGTTGTTCCAGGACAACTGCCTCTCCACAAGCTTCATGAACCAAGGGCGGGAGGAAGGCTAGGACAACTGAGACGAGAGGGGATAAATATGTGCATGAGAAGACAAGTTTCTTTGAAAGAATTCCCAGGATGAGTTGATGTTGGAGAAAGTAGCGATAGGAGACCAGTCTATAAGTTTGATGACTGCTTGGAGACCCTGCCAGTCGGCTTGAGTGAAATGCCAGACTCGACGGCGGTGAGGTGGTTCTCTGATAATAGCCAGAGAGATGTCCACTTTGACAAGGACGTGGTGAGAAGAACTGATTGGAGTGGAGAAGAGCAACAGATATTGTCAGGGAAATTTGTCAAAATCAGATCCAGAAGAGATGGAGTACAATTGGTTGAGATCTGGGTCGGGAAGTTGACCGATTGAGTCAGTCCCATTGAGTCGCAAAAAGCTTTTGCTGAAGTGCCATGACAGGTGAGAGAGGTACCACAACCTAGCCAACTGGCATGATGACAATTGAAGTCGCCACATTAAGAAGAAGAGTTTGGATGAGAAGATAGAAGTTGGTGCATGTTTTCGGTAGTGAGGTGTAGATGGAGTCATCACTGTTAGGTGGACGATACAGTACACATATAAACATGAGGTGGGAGTGGTGGGGAAGCCGTAGCCAGAGGTATTCCTGGGGGTGTGGGGGAGTGAGGGCAGTGCATGGAGAGTAGGAATAGTCTTTGATGAAGAGAGCAACTCCTCCACCAGGACGAGGCTAGGTCTGTTATACCGGAGGAGGGAGTAACCAGGAGAAGATACTTTGGGAGTCAGACACGTCTTGGGGGAGGAAAGTTTCTGTTAGGCAGATTATGTCTGGTTTGTCAGTGGCAACCTGTCTGGAAAGATCTGAAAGGTTGAGCGAAGGCCCGGATATTTGAGGTCCACACTGTTAATTAAGAGGGAGGGGAGGATCTTGGGTGCAGGGGGTGGGAGGAGGGGGGAGGTAGGACAAGGGATGAGGGGGAGGTAAGGAGGGTGTTTGAAAGAGTGTGGGGGATTGCAGAATAGCTAGGGGAGGGGGCCGGATGAGGAGGAGAAAAGGCTCTGTGGTGCTGGGGGAGAGGGGGGACAAGAGAGGGGAAAAGGCAGTTGAGGATTTGAGGAGGTGGAGTGAAGAGATGGAGGTGAGAGGGCAGTGGAAGGAGGCAGCTTTGTGGATGGGAGGGGGGCAACTTTGAGAAGGATGAGTGAGGGGGTGAATGTGTGGAGAAAGGTGAGGGGGGAGTTTTTGAGAGAGGTGAGAGGGAGGCTTGGAGGGAGAAGAGTGGGATGGTTGCTTTGAGAGTGAGGGGTGAGAGGGGTGAGTTGGCACTGAAATTGGAAAAAAAAGAATGGTTGAGGAAAGCGAACATTCATAGCAAACTGGGGTTTTTTAATTATTAGGTCAGAGATGCGATATAACACATTTCTTGATGGATGCATAAAGGCGAATTCAGAGAATGGAGAGAAGAAACGCTGTAACAGTTGGATTTTTTTCGGCAAGGTATGAAGGAGAGGTCGAATTGAGAGCAGTCTGTTTAAAAGTAGAGAGTAGTGCTTATGAAACAGTAAAGAGTACCACACGTGTGAAAGAGGAAGATGAAGCATTATAAGAGATCGTTTTTATATTATTATTATTATTATTATTTATTATTGTTTGAGGAGTTTCATCAGATTTGGTCATGGAAGTGTTGTAGAAAAGATCGTGAGGTGAATGGTGAAATTGGATCGATAAACGTAGGGGGTGTAAACAGATCACGTGGTTATGGGAGAAGACGTGGCTCTGGGAGGTGTATCGTCAAAAGTGAAATTATTTATTTTAAATAAGGATTTCGTAACATTTGGAAAAGGAAAGGTTGAAGTAAAATCTGGAAGTGTGTGGTGAATTTGAACGGTAAACGCAGTGTGAAGCTGCTGGGTCGATGAAAAGTACCAGAAAGAGAGAGAGAGACACGTGGTTACAGGAGGTGTGGAGATCGAAAGGATACAAGGAAGATTATTATTTTTTTGATGTATTTTTGAAGAACAGTTAAGATTGGGGAATGGAAGGTTGTAGATCGGAAGAAATCATGAAGGTAATGGTGAGAGAGGGTCAGCTCAGTCGAATAAAGATGGTGTGCCGTCAGGAGGAAGAAGAAGAGGATTATGAAGAAGAGAAGAAGAAGAAGAAGAAAATCGACACCTGTGAGTGTGCAAGGAGAAAGGTATTTTTTTTGTTGTTGTTGATTTAAGACAAGAAATAATGTTTAGTTGGGGGGATGGGGGATGTTGGGAAAGTGGGGAAGATAAAATTGAAGGTAATGGGGAGAAAATACAAATAAACACGATCGTACACCGAGGGGACAATGGGTAGGCCTCAAGCATTGGTAAGACAAAGGTCGACGAAAACGCACAAAATAGCAGAATTTTTGAAACAAAACGGAACTAGGAACACACAGTAACATGCAGGTAAGAAAATAAACAGTTAAAACGGGACAGATAACGACCGGAAACTTAACTTTGAGATCGACAGCAGGAGCCCTGAAGGAGACCTGCCAACGCACCAAACCCAGAACCGGCCTTCACTTTGGATTCCTCTATCAAGAGTAAAACAAGGGTCAAAGGTCAACTCGAGGTCAACTTTTTGCAATCAATTTTCATCCGAAAAATAATCAGTTTTCATTTTCCCGTCCTTCTTGTTTGTTACTTGTGAAAATCGAAGATATTTCAAGCATATTGGTTAGTCTTGTGCCTTATTCTTTATGTTTCTCTCTCTGTCTATTACTTGTGAAAATCAAAGATTTTTCCAAGTACAGTAATATTGGTTGGTTGCAGGCGTTATTCTGTCTGTTTTTCTGTATGTCAATCGACTACAGGTCCCAATTTTAAAACGATCTTCTCGAAACTTTACCATCTGGTAGAGTTTGCCTTCATCTGCATATTTGGTCAAAGCAAGAAGCCTACTGGTTGAGGTCAAAAGGTCAAAAATTCAACATAGGCCAAAAGGTCAATGCAGGCCAAATTTCTGAAATTGTCAGCAACACTGTTAAATATCTAAAATCCTCAATTTTCATCTGATTGACTTGAAATTTGAACAGGATTTGCATATCAGGTCACTAAATTCAACCAGCCAATAATTATTTTAGGTCAACACAGACCAATAGGCCAAAGGTCAACAAATCAGGTGACATTTCTCTAGAATTGTCAATTTTCATCCAAATGACTTGAAATTTAAAGTGGAGTTGCATATTTGGTCATCAAATCTAACCACCAATGATTTGAGATCAATGTAGGCCAAAAGGTCAACATCTTCGGTGAGATTTCTAAAATCCTCAATTTTCATCAGATCGACTTGAAATTTAAAGGGGATTTGCATATCAGGTCACTGAAATAAATTAAGTATTTTTGAGGTCAAATAGGCCAAATTTCTAAAATTGTCCAATTCTAAATCTGATCGACATGAAATTTGAAGAGGATTTGCATATTTGGTCATTTAATTCAACCACCAATTATTTTTAAGATCAAATTTGTTTTATGGATTTCGCAAGTATCGTGCTATGCATGACATCTTTCTTGTTTGTATGGTTGTATGTCAATCACCTGCAGGTCACATTTTTTGTCTGATCCTCATGAAATGTCACCAAAAGGTGAGAAGACAATTGATTTTGAGGTCAAAAGATCAACGTAGGCCAAAGGTTAACAACTGTCAAGTTTCTAAAATTATCAATTTTCATCCAATCGAGTTGAAATTTGAAGAGGATTTGCACATCATGTCACCAAATTCAAACACCAATTATTTGAGGCCAACATAAGCCAAACCAATTGGCTCTGATTATATATCCAATGCTGCACCAACTGTTCCGCTTGGCCATAATAAGCACTCGGTTGCACGTTGAGGGCATGAACCCTAGCTCAGGTAGTTGTACCAACGAGGCGGTAATGCGGACATGGACGTGAAGACTCTGCTCAGTGCAATTGCTTTTGTCGGCGTCTATGGTTGGTTGAAAACCTTCCGGGCCGTGGAGTTATCTGTGGTCTCGGTCGGTAGTGGCAGCAGGTCCAAGCATGCACCTCAGGAACCCAACATGGGGCGATACCGAAACATTATTACATTACAAGGTTTTATATCTTAAACCGGACAAAGGGGGCCCTTAGTATTGCCCCGGGGCACACCGGCACTATGCTCACTCTTTCACTCTGACCTGCACCACACGGCACATCCCACGTGGTTTCAGACCTGCAACACAGCTGCTCACCACATGCCGGAGCACAAGGTTCACAAATCAGCCATGCAACCTTGACCACAACACTCCGCACAGCCGGCCTGGGTGCAAGTTCAGTCTGCACATCAGCGGAACCTGTGCACCAGACACACATAACCAAACAGTCAGGCATGCACACAACTTTGCAGAGTCCCTATACAAAACCCATTCTTCCCATTTGTACCAAACATGTGTGTGCTGTCCACGTACTTGTTTGAGGCAAATGCTGGCTCGACCTCCCGATTGGGACACTGCCGGCTCCTGCTGCACGGATGTGCTCACCTGTGGCATAACACGCACCCTGCATGCATTTCCCCCATACGTGGCCCAATCTCTGTCAGTGCCTGTTTTATTTCCCCTTTTCATTTTCTAGCCCAGGCTATTAAATATTGCATTGTTTTGCCCCTGCTATTTGTTGTACATCATTTACTGTCACATTCCAGCTCTGTGCATAATCTATTCTGCTGTCGCACGTTTTGACTCTGTTTTAACCATTTCTATCTCCCGTGGTCCCGTTTCGTCCCTTTCCCATGAGGGTGCCGTCTTTGGTTCCCTCTCTACTTTACCACTGGCCTGACCAGTCACCATCACATACTGCGTGTCACACACGTCACATCCACCTTCACCACAGCCAGATCCTCTCATCTTGTGTCAATTTTCCTGCCTTTTACTCTGCCTGTCAAGCTCGCACATATCTGCCAACATCCAAGCTTGACTCGTTTTTAACCTTGCCCATGCCATCCATCCTTGCTATTGATAATGCAGATGTCATAATCGGATGTCAACTGCATCATAATCGGCCATTGTTGGCAATGCCGACCCACTGCCCTGGAGCGTGGATTCCAAGGGAAGCACTGCGCCCTACGGGAGACAATGGTAGGGGCCAACAATCATTTCAAGCATCTCTATTGCACACCCCCTTCCTGCCTCCCCCACCCCCTCTTCCACAATGTCAATTTGGGATGCAGCTTCTTCCATACCTTTGAAGCCCACCTGTTCCTGTCCGTCATGGTTAGACATCGTCATTTCCATTCAATTTTCACCCTCGCTATGCTCCATTATAATTTGGGGGCACTGCTCATGCCTGAAGTCCAATCTTGGTCCAGGCACCGAGTGTTACAGTGCCTGGGGGGAGGAGAGGGGTGGGTTCCAAATGTTACGGATCCTCCTCAGAGTGGATCTATAAGGGAAGCTCTTCCAATCGATTCCCCAATAGTGGTCCTAAAGCTGCTGTCCTACAGATAATTCCTTGGCAAGACAGGTTGCTAAGCAACCACAGATGCTATCTGACGCGTTTAATTTAAGTAGGGTCCAGCGTCCAAAACCCGCCTTACCTTCCTGGCAAATTAAACACCCCAAATAGGGAACTGTGCTTCCCAAAGCACCACCGACATCAAGGTATGGCCGAATGTTAACGTAGGTGGACGTGTTAAACTACCAACTACTCATAATGGAACAGCAGGGCAACTCCCTGTTGCAACACAGGATACCTAACCAGTGGAAACTGACAACCAGACAGTTTGTAAAGGGTTTATAAGTTAACAAAAGGCACATATGTACAAAACAGTGTCAATATAAAACCTTTTCTATGCACAGAAGCCCCCAATTCAGTTAAGTTATCACAGATACATGGGCATCACTCTCATTTCAGGAAAAGGAGAAAGTAAGAGGACAGACAGACACAGAGTCAGAGATAGAGAGGGTTTATTAGCGACTCTGCTCTCAACCGTACGTGAACCAGCTGGTTCACATGTGCCCGAATGAGTTGTGTGAAGTGGTTGCGTTGGAGAGGTGCAGTGGTGAATGCGAGGGTGGAAGATGGAAGTGTGAAGTGCAAGAGTCAGTTAGTCCTGAAAAGAAGGGTTGGCACTTTGACAGCTTTGTGTTCAAAGGGAACAAGGGAGAAAGGGAAAAAGGAAGAAAGGTTTTATTCTTTAAGCAACTGAGCCCAGGATCGATCGCTGGATTGGCCCTTCTACCTCAGACTAGTTCATGCCTGCTCCAGCTCCCTCTCCAGGCTTTCAGACTCGGTCTTCTCAGCTCCCAGGCATGGAGCCGCTTTCGACTCGAGCTCAGACTTAGCTGAAAATGTCCTTCCACCAAGCCCGCTCGTCTCGACCCGATCACTCCCCTATTGGTTGGCCGTGTTACAGTTGATGTTCATTGGTTGTCTTGAAGTTCAGCAATGGTTTAGGCTGAAGGCTCGGCAACGGTTCAGGTTGAGTTTTCAGTGCTGCCACAGGTGTTGAGATTTTAGAAGCGCTGCGAGGGCTGAGATTCAGCCATGCAGCAGCATGCGCTCATTCTTGCCGTTTCAATGCCATTCCGACAGCGAATCCAGGCTTTTCCCCGTGTGAAGTTGTGGAATTTGTGGTGTGGTGTGTTGTAAAGCGTGTTAGAGAAGGTGAGAGAGATAAAGAACCACAATGGGGTTGATGCTATAATTGTAAGCACATCGCATGTTTCCTTCCCATACCGAACACTGGAGTACCAAGTTACAGCTACACAATACAGTAGGAAACTATACTGTACTATGGCTTCTTTATGTGCTTTGGTATGCACAACCCTGGGGGGTCTCCGAAACCCATCACAATATTATTCCAGCAAAATTGGTGCCGTGCAAGATGGGTGTGAAGTAAACTTGTTTCAATCATCATCTATAACTGTAAATGTCGATCTGTCTGTGTCATATATATTATATATATATACACACAGGGGGCTGCAAAAGTAGATATACTGGTATACTCCTTACTGTATACCTACTTTTGCAGTCCCATATATATATATATATGTATATATATATACACACCCTTCTACACACTGGACAGATTTGGACAAAATTCGTCAGAGGGAAAAGATTGTACCAGCCAGGTTTTAGTGGGGCTAGTGGCTCCTTCGGCCAATGGGAAATCCCCGAGAAAAATGATGGAGTCTACTTCCCCGCTGTTGCAGTTGGTTTGAATAGTGCCACCTTTGGTGAAGTTGAGCACTCCAGAGTGGATTTCATTTCCCAGATAACTGCATGACTGTCATCTTCTGTCGTTATTCTCGCCACTACCATGGCTAGCTTTTCCCGCCAACCGGAACGGGTACGGGTACTTTTGTGAGCCTAATACAGAAAGAAGAAAGTTTGTTTTGACGAAAATTGGTCCGTCTAGTTTGTTATGGCTCGGCACAGCACGGCATTTACTGTGAGTGCGATAACTCGCGAACGCTTTCAGCCATCTTCGTCAAACTTTATCAGATGATTCTGAAAGACAAAAATGAGGCAGTCAATGTTTGACTATACAACATCAAGGTGAGTGACATATATATATTATATATATATATATATATATATATATATATATATATATATATATATATTGTTATGGATCTCGTGGCGGGATTCGCACCTGACTCTTGACCCCAGTGTTAAGGATTCGGACGAGTGATGTCAATCACACCAGACTATTGACAGCCAAATGTTGAAGATTCGGCATCACTTAACAGCACCGCCATCTCTGGGTTATAACACCAGCTGGTTCGGCACAATTCTCGGGTTACGTGCCTCAGATCACGATACGAAAATACACCTGTGCCTTGCCAGCTGGGGGAATAGACCCCGTTACAGACTGGTTTTGTCAGAGACCGAGCGGAGTCTCCCAGTCCGGTAACCATTTTGGTTTTATATACCAATCGAGCGAATCGTTCCTCGGCGTGGCACGAATAAATTCAAGACGGTAAATCCCGTATAACTCAGCCAGATTTATTGGGGACACATCGGGGAACACAACACAAGCAAAGCATTCACGACAATGTTATATTTAATCTATAACCCGTTCTTAACTAGGGAGCTACGGATTACGGGTTTCGAAGGGAACCCTAGTGAGATAAACCTCAGACAACATGCAGACAAGACACAGACAACATGCAGACAAGACACAGAGTACTTGGTGATGCCTCATGGATGAGAGGAAAAGTGTCAAAGGCATGAATGCGGCTCGTGACAAGCCAATGTCAACTGATTCGAGCACCCAGCTCGAGCATGCAGCGTGGTAAAATAGCGGCGTTGTCCTCCTTTTGTCGCAGCGCCCACGCACGCAGCCCTCAGCGCGTTCAGCCCCCGTAAGGTCGACGGCACAAGACGAAAGGTCTATGGTATGCTCCAGCTGGCTTTTCACAACGTCCAGCATACAAGCCAGGCATGGCCTGTTCACCAGTTAGGCCAAAACGGGTGTTGGGCTCCGCAGGCAGATCAATGGGACCACAAGACGTGTCGAGACGTCGGGCCGTGCCGTGAGTAAGGCAGAGGCTCCGTGGTAGACGCAGGTTGAACCTGTCGATGACCTCCTCATAAAGTCGATCGCCGACTCACACAGCAGACAGTCCTCTCGAAGCAGAATGCAGCCTCCCACTAGTCGTTCTTACAGCAGAATCCTCACTCGACACTCAGGCTCAGTTACTCCCTCGGCAGATCGCTGACTCGACCCTTAGGTTCAGGCCATTCCCCTCTTACAGATCGCTGACCACACGCACCGCGAGTTACTCCCTCAGCAGATCGCCGACCGACGTGAGCAGTTTTTCCTCCAGCCGATGGCAGACAGACCTCTTGCAGTCCCTTCCTTGCCTTTCTTTCGGCTCGCTCTTCACGAAAGCGATCGCAAACAGACCCCGCGACCCTTGTACAGCCGATCGCGCCACCTCGGCGCTCTCAGTTCCACCTTCCCCTTCCCGGCGCTCGCTTCTCTAGGCCACACCCTCTCAGAGCGCTGGGCGGGGACTCGTTCGGAGAGGGAAGGGAAAAGACCTCTCGGTACCACACCACCGTACGAACAATGAACATGCCTCCTACACCTCCCGAACACACATGTAATGTCCAATTACCGAACAACCTGGCGAAACATGCATTTAATGGTGGATCTGGGCTTATCCTTATTTAATAACACACTAAGGGCCATTTCCGCAACTATATATATATATATATATATATATATATATATATATATATATTGTATGAATTCGCGCCCCCGGCGTGCGAACGGCCACATGACTCGAATCGCGGCACGTCGTCCACCGGACGGACAATTCTGTCGTGACCCTTTCGGACTAACGCCGGGAGCTAGTCACGGGTGGCCTTTCGCCTCACCACGATCATGCCAATCGGCCACCCGCGTGGGATAGGGTGTTTCGCCAAACTCGACCTACCTAAGTACCCACGCGGATGGTAAACCGGGCGATCGCACCTCGCCGCAGGTCGACTCGGACGCGAGCCGCTTGGCGGCCCGTTCCGTACTATCGGGATAACCGAGCGGTGTTATCGTCGGCCTCGACGGTTCCGATTAATTATCGGGCGTATTAAGCCACTACGAACCCTTTACGTGGAGCAAGATGGAGATTCAAACGAAGGAAAGGACGCAGCGAAACGGGACAATTCAACATAATGCACATTTATTTCACACAGACACAGAATGCACATATATCAATTAAAACAAAAACAACAATGCAGAGCTACTACCGAATACGCGACACACACGGCAACACTTATACAGTTCTACTTTACAGACGGCGCTAACAACATTTACTCAAAAGCAAAAGAAAAGGCCACCCTCAAAGACAAGGGGGCAGACGGGCCCGTGGGCCAATATGTGCGCGTGACCTGAAGGAGCGGCCAGGCCCGCGAGACTGGGGGGGGGGGTCCACCCGCGTCCTCGTGACGAGCCGCAAATGTGGCTGCGCAGCGGTGCCCCGAATTCGTGCTCCTTCGCGGGTTTCGTTGGCACCGCTTGAGTGGGTGGGAACGGGGCCCCCTTTTTGCACTTCTCAGCGCGGGGGAAAAGGGGGAAATTGTTGATGCCCTGGGGGAGGAGAATGGCTGGCTGCTTGGGTCCCGCGACGAGCGATCCCACCGCGATCTCGTCGCGACCGCCGTCTTCCCTTCCTCGGACCCGAGCTCCTTGGCCTCTTCCCCAATTCTCCTCAGCCGACTGCAGAAACCACATCGACCTTCGCCACCGCACTCGACTCCGTCTCCCAACCCGACTTGACTGCTGAAAAACCCTCTGCCATTCTCTGCCGTGCGCTCGGCGTTTTATAGGCCGGCAGGAGAACCCGTATGCAAATTCCCGGATCAGGATCACCTCGGGGGCGGAGCCACACTCACCGATTGGACGGAGGAAAAGGGGCGTGAATCTCCCCTGATCCTAGAATTTGCATATTTCGATTCCATACAGACGGCCTGGAGGCGGGGCCAAGCCGCCCCGCGCTTGCTAATTGGATGGATCAGAAGTGGGCGTGTCGCATTCCTGATCCGAATTCTCCCTCGGAAAGGCCGCTATTTGCACTCGCGGCTCGGTGCGTATCGCTGGACGAGCCCAGGACAGCCCGACGCTCCGTGTTCATAGGTGCTGCGGGAATGGCCGTAGAAGGAGAGAGGTGAGGGTGTGGAGGGTTTTTGGTGGTGGCCGATGGCCATTGTGCCGTTTGGAATGGCGTGATGCGATGTTGCGGGATGAGTTGTGAAGGTAAAGGTCGTGGCTGTTGGCGTTGTTGTTTGTTGTCTGAGGGTTGGAGCGTGTTGCAGTTGGTGACGATGGCTGGTGTGGTGGTTGCGGTGTTGCGTTGAGACGTGGTTGGTTCAAAATAAAGATAGAACAGAAAAACGGCTATCTCAAAGCGTCGCAGCCCGAATGAATCACATAAGTTCCTCTAGACAACGGGTTTGGGGCTAACTACACATGTACTTAGAGATATCTCACCTACGGGACCTGAATGGTGTAATGCGAATTTCCACAGCCGTAACAATATATATATATTATATATTATAATATTATATATATATATATATATATCCAAAAGTGGTTGTGCTACTTAGCATCAAACTTGACACAAATGAGTTGGAAAACCACTGACAAATTCATTCAGTTTGATAATCCGATCATTATTAAAACGCAAGATTTCTCCAAGTATAGGGTTTGTTTTTTTTGTTTGTTTTTCTTAGGGACAAAAAAGAAAAAAGGATAAACTCATAAACGCTTCAGAATACAGGTATCAAATTGCAACCATGTTCAAAGGTCAAGGTGACAGTGACATAATTTCCATGATGTTATGTTATGCCAAAAATTGAAAATTTTCATCATATGTCGGTCTGTCTCTGTTATGGCTCGGCACAGTTCAGTATTTACTGCGAGTGCGATAACTTGCGAATGCTTTCAGCTATCTTCGTCAAACCTTACCAGAGGATTCCGAAGGACAAAAGTGAGGCCGTCAATGTTTTTTGACATACAATATTATATATATATATATATATATATATATAT
>CM068963.1:119593685-119611000 GCA_035128595.1 Eptatretus atami
AGGTGACAGAAGACGTCATACGTCATTTGCATGATTTTCGTTATACCTCTCATACCTGCCTGATGATTTCTTGTTTGTTTGTTTATTCAGTCATGCATTCGCATTCAGTCATGCAGGAACCGGGTGCAACCAAACTTTGCATGGCCTTTTCTTTCATCCAAAGGAAGGTCGAGGGTGATGTTAGGATTTAAAAAATACAAAAAATTTAAACCACATAATTTGCCTTCAGACCTCGATCGGGTCTTATACCAATACATTTTTGTTTTTTTGTTTTTTAATCTGGAAGCAATCGAGTAAAATGTATTGTGAAGTCATATGCTGAGGTTGATAGAATGCAACAAAATTCTGGAATCGTACTACGTCACGAAGTTCGACACAGTAAGATGCCTGCCAGAGCATTTCTGAAACTCCCAAGGGAAACCTTCTGTTCAGAAATATCTTAACCTACCTTACTTGCATTATAAATACTGCCAAAAGCCACCAAAAGACCGCTGATGGGAAGAAATAAGTCAGATGCAAAGAAAACGACAGCCTACAAGTCACTTGAGACTCAAGAGCAGACAGACTTGGCTTGAGGATAAACGTGCAAGACAAACAACCTCCAGGTCACCATGTTGGACATCCTTACGTGAAGCATTTCAAGACGAGTCCAAGCACATTTTACAATGCCCAAGATTTGTAATTCATACAAAACCATAATGCCAACATTCCCCAATTTGTCATCCAGGAAATATTTCCATACATATTGCATTCAATTTCCCTGGGAAACGCCTAGTTTCAGCTAGTGACCATTTGAAATTCAGCTAGTGACCATTTGAACCACTCCTTTTGGGTGGTCGTCCATGGTGATGCCCCGTCGAGATCTCTCTCTTACTGTCGATGTGATCCTGCACGCGAGTTTCATGATCTTCGAGGACGTTTGTCATGCTCACATTCAGAAACATCCCTTTGGGTTTACAAACCACTTTGGTTCAAATTCATTTAAATTATTCCTTCACATGGCAAGTTCATCCAACCTGATGATGCACTTCTCTATTATTAAATGGTTGATCAAATTGTTTCTTCATGCATGGAGGACTTTCCCTCCTTATTTGAATCTTCATCTCTTCCTTAATATGTAATTGCCTTCTCAGGTTATACCTAACCTATAATTTCTCATTACAGTTGATAATATTTGTGTCAACCATTTCAGAGCTTAAAGCGGGCATGTGCCCAAGAGGATGTCAAGCTAAGAAAAAATAAATAAATGGCATCTGATTAAAGGATGGATATAGATTGCACTGATTTTAAAAAGTGGTCGATCGTGTAAATTTTGTCAAACCCAAGTGACCGTCATACTCGCCTTGCCTGCGAATCTGTCCCTCGTGGTAGCGGTCTGTAAAGGTCTCCGGCAGTCGCTCTCCCTCTCAGACGGCCTGTCATTGGACGTGCATCTTGCCAGGCAGTTGCTAAGTACGACCACCTGTTAAAACAAAATATAAAAACTATCTTCAATCATTGTTAACTCCCTGCCTACAGTTAAGGCTAGGTCACTGCATTCCCTACGTATGGAACTAGAAATTACTAGATGGCAAACGGTCCTCCAATGAAAGCATGTGATCGCATGTCTCTTAAATGAGACAATCTGGGTGCACCCAGAGGGAGCGGCGTAAATGTTTACACCTGGGTTTTCGCACAAGTTACAATCACTGCAGTATTGGGATCCCTATTCAGCGTTATTTCACGTGTCCTACATCCGATGCTAAAACAAAGATAGAAATTGCATTAAACAAATGAAAATCCATCCTCATGTTCACTCTTCAGACATAGTTTGCTGTTTGCATCGGTTATCAACTTGCTGTGCACATTATATGCATTACAGATGTTACTTGCAGCACAACGCGTGCAAACAAATACAGTGTGACACAAATATGTTTAAATAAATGTATACAAATATAACCTAGGCAAAAGGTAAGTGATGGACGTGCTGCACAAACTAGATGAGCCTTGAGGCTTCGCTGAGACCCCGAGTTCAGTCTCGTACATGCTCTTTAGTTGTCTATGGCCCCCTTTTTGTCTGTTTTTCATGCAATGCATGGCTTCAGGTTACAATAAAGATAAGTGAGGACGATGTGAATATGAGGGATTAAATCTGGGAGATAGATAACAAAAAGGAGAGAATGCTTTAAAAAATAATAATAAATAAATAAAATTTATGGAAAAAATAAAGCAAACTGAACAGGGTGAAGGAAAGCTCTGTATCATATAAAGTTTCATTTGATGGTAAGTTATCAGTCCAGCATGGTAGGTCAAGTGAAGCGATTTGGCCATCGACTTATCAGACCAACCATGGCCCATCCAACGGGATCTCACAAAGGAAGTGGAGTCGAGCTCGATTAGTATTTGCATGGTACACCTGTATGGAAGGCTGGCTGGCTGTCGTCGGCCAAGCATAGGCAAAACAGCCCAGTTTGTAGAGTGCTCCTCACAGGCCTGTCTGCTCAAGGATTTGTTCCAATGTCGAATCAATTTTGACCGAAGTTGCTATTCTGGTTCAGTGCCTGCAAGGGTGCTGAATCTTAAACCACACGATCCTTTGGGTAAGGGAATAAATCTGGCCGTCCCGTCTGTACTAGTCTTTAACGTTATTGTATTACGGCGTGCAGCACACCAAGCCAACGTACGATCAATCCACTATTATTTAAGGATTGTAACCATCAGAAATATATACAAATACATAATG
Source organism: Eptatretus atami (assembly GCA_035128595.1). Classification (NCBI taxonomy): domain Eukaryota; kingdom Metazoa; phylum Chordata; class Myxini; order Myxiniformes; family Myxinidae; genus Eptatretus; species Eptatretus atami. The sequence goes on from CM068963.1 coordinate 119,596,408, forward strand.
AAGGAAATAAAGAAGGGGGAAAAAACCCGATTACACCAGCACAAGAGTGACGGAGTAGGCAACCAGGGAGCTGGAAGGTGCTGTTCGTGTGAAAGATGGTGGCGACCCGATAGAACCCCTTTGGAATCCAGCCAGTCCCAAGGTCCTAAAACTGTCAGAAGAGGAGAGACCTGTCGGTAACTATGCAGGAGGATGAAATTCCGAGTCTTTAAGTCCTTGATGCTTCTATTGTTGCTCTACAGATGTGAGACTTGGACTCTGACCAGGGATCTGAGACGGAGACTAAACTCCTTCAGTGCCATGTGTCTTTGCAGAATCCTTGGCTATCGCTGGTCAGACTTTGTGTCCAACGAGTGCGTGATATGTTGGGTGTGTGACAAGGAAGAATTGATGAGATTTTGGTAAAGACCCGGATCCGGATCCTACCACTAAAATTTTTTAAAGTGATTTTTCACCATTAAGAGATCGGTCAGAAACGATATATAGAATGATATCTCAAAAATGTCTTGATTGGGCCCGATATGTTCTCGAGGATCAGGCATTACAGGGCAGAGGTATGCGTTCTACCGAGTGCCCTTCTAGTTTTACCCTGTTTTTTAATTCCTTTTTGATGTTTTATACTTTTTTCATGATGTTTGAACTTAAGGTGTCACCAAAGAGGAATTTCCCTGGATACGGGACAGCAATTATTGTTATTATTATCATCTCCTCCTGCTGTCTTAGCCCTCCAACCCTCCCCAGCTTCTCCAAGAGGCACGAGTTCTTCCAGTATCACCCTTCTGGGTTAAACTCCTCAAATACAGGCTCATTGTACAGTGTACACTGGCACTTCTTTGCTCCTTTTCTTTCCATTTGCCGAATTGCCTTTGCAAGGCAGCTCAACCCTCCTCTTCCCTCAAGGTGTTGAAAGAGGTGGTGTTTCACCCTTTCAAATCATGAGAATCCTGCAAAGGGAATCTTAGTCATGACTTTTATTTCCCTCCATGAATCCTACCCAACCCAGCTCTCTCAATGACAGGTTGCAGTGTTTCCTCTGCTACTTTCTTTATTTGTTCCCTTATTTGGTGTTTAACTCTTACCCTCACTGAAACGCTGTCAGTTCCTACTCTCGCTCGCATTTGCAATGAGCCTCGACCTTGTAAAGAAGATCCGAATCCGGATGTATATATATATACGAGAATTATTTAATTTTACAAGTGATTCTTCACCATTGGGAGATGGGGCTATCGCTGAAAAAACGATATATAGCACGATATTTCAAAAAGGTGTGGACGAGTTGTGACAAAACTCAGTGGACGAGTTGGTTAAGTGACAAGAACAAGCGGATTCGATTTTGGTTGAGATCCGAGTCCAGATCCGGTCTATCAGTGGGATACAACACAATCTGTTCAGCTTGGCAGAAGTATGCGCTCCATCGAGTGCTGTTCTAGTTGTTGTTGTTGTTTTCCTAGAGGATACGTCAATCATTTTGAGGGGGTCTTCAGATGATCCTCAAGTTCGTGTTTCTAAAGAAATACACAAAGTTTCAGATTCATGTCTCCAGTAGGATCACCAGTAGGTTCAATTTCATAGTGAGCACTTGTGAGCACATGGTCAGGGTCAATTTAACCTCGTGATTATATAATTATTTTTCTTCAATTCTATCAGCCTTTTGGATCTGCACTTCCAGGTTATTTCAAGTGGAAATTATATAATAAAACGTATTTTTCCCCCCAACTTCGTTTCATATAATTATAAGCAAATGAGCGGTTGTTTCAGTGTTATTCTGTGTTGTGTTTGTGGCGCATGGGACTTCATCCGAGTTGAATGATGAGCACCAAAGGAAGGTGACTTGACAGGTGTGGCACACAATCAACGTTCACACCTCGTTTTGAGGGTCAGACAATCTGAGTCATTTCATCCATGAGGATTATGTCAAAAGGGAGATCATCTCAGGGCTGGTGATTGGTGAAGCTTGTTGTTGAAAGGGTTGTCATCAAAGGAGAGCAATACTTGGTCCTTGGGCTACAATAATGCATGGACATCGCAGAACAGAATGTAAGAGCTCAGGATTCGATGCAACAGCTGAAAACATCTTCATAAGCTTTCCTTTCACTGGAGGAACTTCTTAGGGGGAGAAAAGTCATTGCAGTTTCGCCTCAAATGGATAAAAGCAGGACATTCAAACAATGGCACACAGGGCTGACTGATGTACTCATTGGCATTCGGATACAAAGTGAATGTAACAACGATGAGTAATGTGTGCAAAAAGAGAATCCAAGCTGTCATCCTACTTCGCACATTGCAACATGAGGCCCGAGGAGCCGCAAGTGGAGAATAAAGCAGATATCATAAGACGTTATAATCAAACCAGAGTACATGCCAAGGATCACAAGTTTCAAACTCGATTCTGCAAATAAAACAAGCAGAAGGATTGTGAGTTCTATTGTGGAACAATGTCATGGAGGTCAGTGCGTTGAATACACCGTTGTCTGCAGGTTGCATCCAGACTCACATTGTAGAGAGTCACAAAACAAGGAGTTCATTATTGAGAAACCTCATGAATGAAATCGTTACACCACCCACGGAATACAGGGCTAGAGACACGAATTCACAACTTGTGAGCAGCGATGTGACCTCAAGATATTTGGAAGGACATTGTCTATGACATGCGCACACCCTCCAAGACCTTCCAATACCCCTCAGGTGGAGCACTAAAGGGAAGACGATGCTCAAAATGCACACAAAGAGCACTGAAAGCAAATGGCACTCTACATGTAGTGAGTGTGAGAGTAGTGCTAACGATGAACACAGAGCTATAATACTGTACATGTGTAACAGGTGTATAGCATAGTGCAGGTGTTAGATAGTTAATAACGATGTAAGCCTGGTGTTTCCTCAACGGTTAAGGTGGCTGGCTTAAGATCTTAAGGTCTTGAGTTCAAGCCAATTTTCCATTTGAATTAATACCAAGTGCGTTGGCTCAGCCCGTCATATTTCTGAGGTCAGCAAAATGAGTACCAGCTTACTGGAAACAGGAGGCATTGCATCAGTGGCACACCCGCAGGCTGCACACGAATACATAAATAATGATGTGTGTGTAAGAGTAAATGATAATACAGACAAGCTTGTTTTAACAGGGTAGCGCTCACGAGTGTAGAGAACATCCAATACACAAAGGTCGAGGAACCATCATAAAAGTGAAAACATCACAATATATATATATATATATATATATATATATTGTTACGGCTGTGGAAATTCGCAAACCACCATTCAGGACCCGTAGGTGAGATATCTCTTAAGTACATGTGTAGTTAGCCCAAACCCGTCGTCTAAAGGGAATTTATGTGATTCATTCGGGCTGCGATGCTTTGAGATAGCCGTTTTCTGTTCTATCTTTATTTTGAACCAACCACGTCTCAACCGCCATCACACAACAACCACCTTAACACCACGCCAGCCATCGTCACCAACTACAACACGCCTCAACCCTCAGACAACAACAACAACGCCAACAGCCACGACCTTTACCTTCACAACTCAATCCCGCAAACATCGCATCACGCCATTCCAAACGGCACCATGGCCATCGGCCACCACCAAAAACCCTCCACACCCTCACCTCTCTCCTTCTACGGCCATTCCCGCACCACCTGTGAACACTGAGCGTCGGGCTGTCTTGGGCTCGTTCAGCGATACGCACGAGCGCGCAGCGCAAATAGCGGCCTTTCCGAGGAAATTGGATCACAAACGCTACACGCCCACTTCTGATCCGTCCAATTAGGAAGAGCGGGCGGCTTGCCCCGCCTCCAGGCGCGTCTGTGTGAAATCGAGATATGCAAATTCTAGGATCAGGGGAGTTCACGCCCACTTTTCCTCCGTCCAATTGGCGAGCGTGGCTCCGCCCCCGAGGTCATCCTGATCGGATATTTGCATATTGTTTTCTCCTGCCGGCTATAAAACGGCGAGCGAAAGGCGAATCGTGGGAATGTGGCAGTAGCAGTGTGTGTCGGCAGAGCAGAGTCGAGTCGGGTGGCGAAGTCATCGGTGAGGCAGGAAGAGTTGGGTTCTGGAGTCGCGGAGAAGATTGTGGGAAGAGGCCAAGGAGCTCGGGTCCGAGGCGAGAAGGACGGCGGTCGGCGACGAGGTCGCGTGTGGGTGTCGTGTCGCGGGACCCAGCCACCAGCCATTCTCCTCCCCCAGGGCATCAACAATTTCCCTTCCCCCCGCGCTGAGATAGTGCAAAAAGGGGCCCGTTCCCACCCCACTCCAAGCGTCATGCCAACGAAACCCGCGAAGGAGCACGAAGTCGGGGCACCGCCGCGCAGCCACATTTGCGGCTCGTCACGAGGACGCGGGTAGACCCCTCGGTCTCGCGGACCTGGCCGCTCCTCCAGGTCACGCGCACAATTGGCCTACCAGCCTGTTCGCCCCTTGTCTTTGAGGGTTGCTTCTTTCCTTTGCTTTCGAATGAATGTTGTTGGCGCCGTCTGTAAAGTAGAACTGATAAAGTGTTGCCGTGTGTGCGCGTGTCGGTAGTAACTCTGCGTCATTGTTGCTTTTGTTTTGGTTGCTATATGTGCATTTTGATTACTGTATGGCTGTTATACGTGCTTTCCGTGTGCCGCGGAATAAATGTGCATTGTGTGAACTGTTTTCCCGTTTCGCTTCGTCTTTCTTTAATTGACCCTCATCTTGCTTCACGTAAGGGTTCGTAGTGGGGTCAACGCCCGGTAAATAATCTGAACCGTCGAGGTCGACGATAACACCCGTCTGGTTATCCCGATAGTACGGAACGGCCCCCAAGCGGCTCGTGTCCGGAGTCGACCTGCGGCGAGGTACGATCGCCCGGTTTACCATCCGCGTGGGTACTTAGGTAGGTCGAGTTTGGCGAACAACCCTATCCTACGCGGTGGCCGATTGGCACGATTGTGGTGAGGTCGAAAGTGCCCAGCCGTGACTGGCTCCGGGCGATAGTTCCCGGAGGGTCACGACTGAATTGTCCGTCCGGTGGGCGACGGGCGATTCGAGTCACGTGGCCGTTCGCACGCCGGCGGGCGCGAATTCGCAACAATATATACCAATAAATGTATGTGTGTGTCAGTTGGTGTGTCTCCTCCATAACTCCAAAAGCATAAAGCCTAGCAGCCTGAAACTTTGCATGCTTACTAAAGGAGCTCCAAGGAAGTGCAATTGTGAAAAATGTGCGTTTGAGTCAATTAAAACACCCCTTCTGAAGATAATTAATGGCCTTATTTAATTATATCCTTCATCAAGCGCATCCTCGGACACCTCGCTCTCTGGGTTCTTAAGGCGCATCCTTGGTTACCTCGCTGGGGTCTTAATTCACCATTTTGTTTGGCCTGTTCAACAATGCCTTGAGTTGGAACAGGCTACAATTGTTTATTAACTATAAAGCACCCAAAATGTTTCCTGTCACTTTCCTCACTAATATCATCGAATGCCTGATCTACATAGTGTACCTATGAATCGCTGTATACATTGCTTTTGTAAGTGCTATACTTTTCAAATTTCATCCACAGTATGATGGAGTATTGCTCTCCCCTCTGGGCTGGTGCTCCCGCCTCTCACCTTTCTCTTCACGCTGTGGAAACCAAGGCTTTTAGGATCATTGGTATCTTCCGTGATGAAGCTGAGTCTTTGGGTCTCTCACTCTCTCACTGGAGGCAGGTCGGTGGTCTTTCTATCTTCTACCATCTCCTCTCCGGCCTTGTCCCCCCCCCCCCCTGCTCTGTCTGCGATTTGTCCCCAAAATATTTCCTCAGGGTGCTCAAGGTCTGCCAAAAAAAATCCCCTTCTGGTTAAACTGCCAAAATCACGAATCACTGCTCACCTTCACTCTTTCATTCCTCTTTTTTTCCTGCCTTTGGAACAAACTCCAACACTCTCTTCAATCAAATCAGCCGTTCACCAACATCTCATATCTCCCGCCATCGAAAACCATGATCTTTACTGCCCCTGCTAATCCACTCCAAAGCCACTTCCTTTATATTCCCTGTTTTCCTTCCTGAAAGTCCCTGTAGTGTCCATCTTGTTTACCCCGTGTACCCCCACCGCATCCCTCTCCCTTTCACAGATATCCTCATGTGTCTGTTCCTCACTATGTTGTGCTTCCCTCGCCCGCCCCTCTTTTCTCCTGCCTTGTTATACGTTTATGTGTATTAGCTCTTACACGAGCCTCGACTTCGTAACCAAAAAAAACAACAATTTGGAGTTTGGCGTGATTTCATACATTATATGATGTGATTTCCACGATCTACTCTCACGGACTAATTCAAGCATATAATCCTTTCTATTATTCACGGACCAGTGTTTGTGTGTTTGTTTGTGGGTTTGATTGTCGGTTTTTTTTCAGGCTACTCCTCCTACAGTTCTGGCCCAATTACATCCAGAATTACATCCAGATTACAAGTCACCACGATTTGCAGTGTAGTATTCCTGTCCCCACGTTTTCCAGTACAGTGAGGTGTTTCGAATTATAAGCAGTAGGTATGTTTTTGCGTCATGCATGCAACCCAGGTTTTATTTTTTTCCTATACACAGCTGTCACTTGCCTATACGCCGCCAAAATAAAGGTATGCATCAGAAGAGCGTATATTGCATGTTTGGAACAAGACCGCCCTTAGGGCGGGTACTCTGCTCACAGAAATATAATTTTAGTTTGGAGGATCGGATAACGTGGACTAAATAACTCGAAATCTGGAGTGAAATCTGAAAATGTTAGGAAATCGGCGATGTGTAGTTTTTTGCCGGTATGTTCCATTACCATTAAGCTTGCCAAACATTTGATGGGAGTGCTTGCTTGAGTGCTTCAGCCACTTTCCGAGCACCCTACAGTCGATAGCGGTACAGTTCGTGTCCCGATCGTTATGTACAGTCAGCAGTTGCTACAAGGTGGAGGTACATGTGTGCCGATTGGGATTTGTAAAGGGACTCTCCGTGGGTGTGTCTGCATGCCTGCATGCTTGGTTACTGGCACCGTTGTGGCAAAGTTTCATCCTGTATTCTATGGTGATGATGATGGGTTGTGGAGGTTTAAATTTTAACCTCAGCAGCTTAACGAGACTTAACCTGGATATTTAACGAGTGATTACATTTTCCTTTGTCCTCCTGACTGTTTCAAAAGCAATTGGATATTTTATATGACTCGGTGTGCTTTACAAAGGTGGTTATATGTTTCTCTTTGTGAGTTTCAAAGAAAAATATATTTGATGACGCCTGAATTCTAAACTGGTTGCCGTATTAATAGTTGGGCAACTTAGCATAACAATTGTGCATTTTGTGAGGAAAGCACCAAATTTGGCACACGAGTAGCCTATCATATTATGAACAGATTTGGATATTGGGCCATCTCAAATTCAGCCGCTGATGGCTGTGACAACCATTTTCCACTGCCATCAAAAATTTTGAGATTTGTTATATCCAATATCCAAATCTGTTCATAATATGTTAGGCTACTAGTGTGCCAAATTTGGTGCTTTCCTCACAAAATGCACAATTGTTATGCTATATTTAGCTAAGTTGCCCCACTATAATGTTTTCTAAATTTCAGAGACATTTTTTTCCACTCGTCACACGCAGCTGTTTATAAAGAATAAGATTAATGTTGATGCACATCTCCCTGAAATGTCTATAATGCAACGATGTTTTTATCATTTGTTTATTGAAATTCTCCCAAAACAAGGGTGAAAGATACTCAAGGTTATTGGGTTGTGTGCAGCACATACTGAAGTCGGTAATCACACTGACGACAATCTGCCGATTCCCGAAAAAATTGCCAATTTTGGCCAAGCACTGATATATTGTGTGTGTTGTTCATAAAGCATAACATTTCCTCTCTGCTAACTCCCCTCCGCCCAAATATCTCTCCCTCTCCCTATTCCTCAAGATGGTGTTTGTGTCCGGGCAGTATTTATCTCTGGACGGTGTTTGGCTCCAGTCCTGTCTGGGCCGTGTTTGTTTCCGCCGGCGGTGTTTTATAGTATGACCCGTAGAAAATGGATTTTAGACATTATTTTGTTTCCATCTTCACTGTTATTCTATGCAGAATCATTTTGATGAGACAGAATGAATCGTAATTGACGCTCCACCGCTCGTCTGCCTTCCCTTCCCCTCCCTCACGCTGCCTTTCTTTCCCCGAGCCCTCCTCGGCCCCCACCCCTCCTCACCCCCCCTCCCTCCTCTCTCTTTCCCCTCCACCTCCTCACCCCCTCCCTCTTCTCTCCTCCCCCTTTTTTTCTCGTAGTATTCCCGTCAGCGAAGCGAGGGTGGTATTTGCTTGTTAACGATATAACTGACTGGGGAACTCCTACATGTCATAGATGTTCTTTCACCTGGATAAAGCGCGTTCCATAACCGTCACAGTATGTACAGTAGAAAATAGGTTAATGATGCATGGTATGGCAGAGCACAAAACAAAAGGTAGTACAACATGATACAGAATGGTACAGGCAAGTGCAGTGTGCGGTACACCATCGTAGTGCAGGTGCATAACAGTCAATACAGATTCACAATTGTTGAAAGTGTTCGGATTTTGCTTCAACAGCCTCCATGATCTGATTCCCTCTTGATGTACGATCGGAACCACCCCTTCGCTCCCAAAAAGACATTACCTCCGCCACCGAAGGTGAAGGAGGTTACGTTTTCACCCCTTCCTGTCTGTTTATCTGTCTGCTTGTTTGTATACAGGATATCTCAAAAAGTTGTGGACAGATCCAGATGAAATTTTGTGGACAGGTTTGGGTGTGTGACAAGGACGAACTGATTAGATTTTGGTGAATATCCACATCCGGATCAGACTACTAAAAATTTTTTAAGTGATTCTTCACCATTGAGAGATAGGGCCAGAAACGATATGGTACTGTATAGCATGATATTACAAAAATGTATTGGGCCCGATATGTTCTCGTGGATCAGGCATTACGTGGAGGAGGTATGCGCTCTGTTGAGTGCCCTTCTCGTTTCATCTGTTTTCACTCAACCCACTCATACATACACCTGAGCACACCGGGTCTCTCACAAGCTAGGCATTGATGAAAATGACACTACATTTCACCAAGTGCTTATTGCAGTCACTTTCCTTTTTTCCTCCAGAGGATAATTAAGATCGGGTGCACGATGCCTGCACAGTCCCGGTTGAGGATCGAGCAGTGATCGAAACATCGGATCCGCACCATGCCCACCGGTTAGCTACGCTCGTCGTTCTTGCGTTTGGTTTTGAATACACAGCGATTCAACAATATACTAGCATAACCCGCGCTCTGCGCGACATGTTGGGGTGGGTGTGTTTGAGAAAGGAACTGATGCAGAGTATTCAGTAGTAATTTTACTTTAATGCAGTAAGTGGAATACGATTTCACTGTTTCAGAACCATTTTATTTCTTTTTTTGTACCATGCACCTCATATGGTCTTTGTGATAATGTAAGCCGAATATCACGTTACTCGAGCGCAGAACAAAGTCGAAGATAGCGCGACACGAAACCACAAACTCGGAAATAATATATAATTTTATTTTATGTTATTTTATTTTATTTACTTTTTTGTACCATGCACCTCATATGGTCTTTGAGATAATGTAAGCCGAATATCACGTTACTCGAGCGCAGAACAAAGTCGAAGATAGCGCGACACGAAACCACAAACTCGGAAATAATATATAATTTATTTTATGTTATTTTATTTTATTTACTTTTTTTGTTACCATGCACCTCATATGGTCTTTGAGATAATGTAAGCCGAATATCACGTTACTCGAGCGCAGAACAAAGTCGAAGATAGCGCGACACGAAACCACAAACTCAGAAATAATATATAGATTTTATATTTATTTTATTTACTTTTTTTTTTGTACCATGCACCTCATATGGTCTTTGAGATAATGTAAGCCGAATATCACGTTACTCGAGCGCAGAACAAAGTCGAAGTAGCGCGACACGAAACACAAATCGGAAATAATATATAAAATTTATTTTATTTTATTTTATTTACTTTTTTTTGTGCCATGCACCTCATATGGTCTTTGAGATAATGAAGCCGAATATCACGTTACTCGAGCGCAGAACAAAGTCGAAGATAGCGCGACACGAAACCACAAACTCGGAAATAATATATAATTTTTATTTTTTTTATTTACTTTTTTTTGTACCATGCACCTCATATGGTCTTTGAGATAATGTAAGCCGAATATCACGTTACTCGAGCGCAGAACAAAGTCGAAGATAGCGCGACACGAAACCACAAACTCGGAATAATATATAATTTTTATTTTATTTTATTTACTTTTTTTTGTTGCCACCTCATATGGTCTTTGAGATAATGTAAGCGAATATCACGTTACTCGAGCGCAGAACAAAGTCGAAGATAGCGCGACACGAAACCACAAACTCGGAATTAATATATAAAATTTTATTTTATTTTATTTTATTTACTTTTTTTTGCCATGCACCTCATATGGGCTTTGAGATAATGTAAGCGAATATACGTTACTCGAGCGCAGAACAAAGTCGAAGATAGCGCGACACGAAACCACAAACTCGGAAATAATATACAAGATGGACACTGTACATGGAGCACAAAGCAGCCAAAACTGTGCTGAGGACTCTGCACAGCAATTAATTTCCAAACAATTGTGCCCTCTGCGAGCAGAAATTTTCGACAAATTCCACTGCGCACACAACAAGCCTCTATTTGGGACACATGAGGCGGTATATAAAGCTTCGCAGTACCAAGAACAGCACCGTGACCTCAAAGCCATTTGAAATGTCTCTTCGCCCCAGGCGCCAACGTGAAATGTCACTTGTCATCCGGACACAAGTTTTATCAGGACTGGAAAGAATTGTGCTCCGCCTGTTGACAAACACAAACGTACACGGAGACCACCTGCATGCAGCTGTACAAACCCACACACATGCCAGTACAAAACAGCAGGTACTTTGTTCAAGAAAGAACCTCAAACATACAGTCCCTGCCTTTATCAAGAAGAAATACCTTCAACGGAACATGTTCATCAAACTCATGGCTGTCGTTAGTGCTGGACACAAGAACAGCTCGGTGTTATAATGGAGAATGCGACAACTCCCATCCAAAGAAATACCAGTCGATTTTGGTTTACAACAAATACACAACATCAGCAAGCGTGAGTGAGAGGATCAATGACATTAAGGGTGTTTTGGGTTAGATATGAAATGAAAAGTGTCATGGACAATTAAAGTAATGCCGTGTGAAATCCCAAGCACATGTAAATGCTGAGAAAGACAAAATGAACTCATAAAAGTACAATTTGTGATGATGACAAGGGTCCAATATTGTATTCAATGAATGAGGACGGTTACCAAATGACGTCACTATCATTTCCTCGTACACAAACTACTCTGTCTAACGAAGCACAACCAGTGAAAGGTTCGTCCGCAGCACGATACCTGCAGCATAGGGACAGGTGTATAAAAGTAGTTGATGACTCCAACGTAGTGTTGGGTCTTCTGTTTGATATTACGTTTGTACCTTATCCTGATGATGTTTGCACTGTGCTTCCACGCTGATGAACCTCTGCGAGTTTGTACCTGTTACTGTGCTTGAGTTCATGCAGTAACTGCTGTCATCTATCCGTCCGGGTTCTTCCCGACATCTTTGTTCTTGTGTTCCTTTCACACTTCTTTCTACCTTTTCACATTCATCTTTATTCATTCTATTTTTTGCTTTTTGTTTATTTCTCTCTTTCATTATCTATCTGTCGAGGAGAAGTGAATTCTTGCAAAAAGTTTTCTGAAAGGCTCACTTGGATGGGTTTGGGGGTTGAGGAGTAGTGGCTGAAACTCGAGTCCTATCCAAGTTCTGCCTGATGATTCCATCTTTGCTCTTTACTTATTCGGGTTCCTTCTCACGACTCCAACGTAGTATTTGGTCTTCAGTTTGATTTAGTCGGCTGAAGAGGTAATAGAGTATGTGGCATTGGCTCTTGAAGAGCAAAGGAATTTGCATTTCGAATGAAACAGACATGAATGATAAATGTGATAAGTTAAACAAAATATATTCCTTCATGAGTCTCGATCCACTTATTGGTCACGTTGAAGGTTGAGACATGTTCAAGGAAAAACACCATGAAGTGTTATTCAAGGGAGTTTGTGCAGGAGATGGTGATAGACACGGATGTACTTACATTTGTGTCGACAAATCATATGTGTGAATACATTAATGAAAGAATATTTACCATCTGTTCATTGTAAATAGCAAATAACATTACTTCCATATTTCAAGTTGAATTTCAATTCAAAATGAACTTTAATATTTTAATTGAATTTCTTCTTTAGAATAAATGAGCAGGGTACCTGTCTCCGATGGGTTCATAGATGTCTCATCTCAAATAAGCAATTTTTTGGAGTGTGTGGATTTGGACAAGATCTCCCAGTGGGGCAAATGTAATCAAGTTAAGTTTCATGCTTCAAAAACTCCGTTTCTTCCTCTCTCTCTCTCTCTCTCTCTCTCTCTCTCTCTCTCTCTCTCTCTACTCTCCAATCACCTTTGAAAGCTCTAAAGCTCTACAAGCCTTTGAAAGCTCTACAAAAAAAAGCTCTACAAGTAAAGAGCAAAGAGGCCAATTCAATTTGTTGGACATGATTTAGAAAGAAACACACCTTTCTATCTAAAGTCCCACAGTTGATGGTGCATGTCAGAGCAGAAACTCTACCAAGAAGTCCAAGGAATTGTCCGTAGAACTCCGAGATAGTATTGTGAGGAGGTATAGATCTGGGGAAGGGCATCAAACAATTTTTGGAGTGTTGAAAGTTCCCAATAGCACAGTGAGCTCCATCATAAGGAAATGGAAGAATATGGAATGACCCAGACTCTTCTTAAAGCTGGCCATCCACCCAAACTGAGCAAATTGGCAAGAAGGACCTTGATCAGGGAAGTGACCAAGAACCCAATGACCACTCTGACAGAACTACAGAGTTCCTTGGCTGAGATGGAGAACCTGCTGGAAGGACAACAATCTCTGCAAAACTTCACAAAACCTAGGATTTATGGGAGTTTGGCCAGGCGGAAGCCATTCCAGAGAAAAGGCACATGACAGCACACCTGGAGTTGCCAAAAAAGTCACGTGAAAGACTCTGTGAGCATGAGGTTAAAGTTTCTGTGATCTAATGAGATGAAAATTGAACTCTTTGGCCTGAATGCAAAGCTCTGTCTTGTGGAAACCGAGCACAACTCATCGCCCATCTAACACCATCCCTAGCATGAAGCATGGTGGTAGCAACATCATGCTATGGGGATGCATTTCAGCGGCAGGGACTGGGAGACTTGCAAGGATGAAGGGAACAATGAAAGAAGTGAAATACAGGCAAACCCTTGAGAAGAACCTGCTTCAGAGTGCAAACGACCCAAGACTGTGGTGAAGATTTACATTCCAACAGGACAATGACCCCAAGCATGCAGCCAAAGCAACACTGGAATGGCTTCAGAACAAGAACGTGAAAGTCCTCGATTGGCCCAGCCAAAGCCCAGACTTGAATCACATTGAGAATCTGTGGAAAGACCTGAAGATTGCTGTTCACCGACGCTCCCCATCCAACTTGACAGAGCTTGAGCAAATCTGCAAGGAAGAATGGGAGAAAATCCCCAATCCAGATGTGCAAAGCTGATACAGACATACCCAAGAAGACTCGAAGCTGTAATTGCTGCAAAAGTCTCTTCTACAAAGTAATGACACAGGGAGCTGAATACTTATTGATGCAAGACATTTCAGCTTTTAATTTTTGATTTGTAAAAAATTCTGAAAACATGTTTTCCCTTTGTCATTATGGGGTATTTTGTGTAGGTCGGTGAAATACTTTTTTTAATTTAATGCATTTTAAATTCAGGCTGTAACACAAGAAAATGCGACACAAGTCGAGGGGTGTGAATACTTTCTGAAGGCACTGTACAAGACACCCATTATTTTTTTCAGAGGAACGACCCAAGTGTATCTCGGTCTGAAATCAATGACGATTTAAGCGTATTTGTAATGCCCAGTCATTTTTAAGTTTAACCAGTCACCTGATTTCATCAAATCAACTTTAATCAAATCACTAAATGTAATGAACAACTTTAAAATACAGTACTTTATACATTTCTTCTTTTAAACTTTGCGAGTATGGGTTTATGTAATTCATCGGCTAATTGTCTTTTTGTTTGCTTCTCAGTCTTCCAACAGGCAGGTCACATGACAATAGAGCTTAAACAATTTTTCAAGGTTTATTACCCAAGGTATTATATGTGGGATTGCCAAGGCCCGGGCTCAATTTAGCCCCCACTAGTTTTTGGACAATAAACCAATCTAACTTTTCTCCTAATGAGGGATTGGTGATTACAGAGCATTCCCCCAGCCTCATAGTTTTTCTGCAATGTCATTGTCATGCAATTGCCATGATCAATATCTTGTTTCTTACTGATAACATCAAACCTAATGATGGGTCTACTCTTGGAATTTAGATTTCCATCATCCTTTAATCTCCTATCAAAGTTTGATCCAAATCCACAGAAAGAATACGCAGGCAGGTGCAATCCTTCAGGAATCCCAGTCGTTGTAAAGTGACTCCAGATAACTCCTCGATATCA